>JAPZVO010000668.1:0-28715 GCA_029962745.1 Echinometra lucunter
GGTTTACCCATTATAAAAGGGGTTCAATTCAGGACTCCAATCAGAGAGAGAACCTCAGACTACATTCAAGACATCATCAGAGTACAGTCACCATCAGACTTACTCTTAGGCTTCTGTTTGTAATTCTTATGTTCGAGTTATACATCACCTAAATAAATGTTACACCTTATCCTTTAACTTTGAGTATTCGTGTCTTCAATCTGCATATTCTCTATTGCTGGACGGTTGAACTAAACACTAACCCGATCCCGAACACGACACTACATGCATAGAAATGTTACTGCATTGCGAGGAATGATGTCCTATTCAAGATTGCCACTGTGATGACCAATAAATCACAGAATGCGGAGAACAATCATAATTCCTGCATTTTAGAGTTCTATTCTATTGATTTTTTATTTCTCCACCAAAAGATGGAAAGTTCTTGGACAGTAAGGTTAAGGTACTTGCATGAGAAATTCAGTGTGTTAGCTTTAAGACTGCTTCCAAAAATAAACGCAAAATCAAGGGGTTCATGGAAAAAACAGCATGATTTTCATTGTCATGGATTTTGTGCCATTTTCTCAGATGATGATCTTTAGAATATTTAGTACGAAGTAAGACAGCGTGACCATAATTCTTTTTTTTTTTTCCATCTTTGATCTTCTTGAAAGAAAGAATGTAGCTGTTGGTCCCCCATCATACAACATGGAGCTGAGTCAGTTGACAGATAATTGCAAAAGCTGTAAATGAAATTTTCCTGTCTTTGTTGTTTCCAGGATATTATAGAACAGCAAAAACGGTGCATATATTGATGGCTGGGAATGTCATCTCAGGTCAATATTCTTGAAGTAATGTGGAAAAGTTTGTCAAATATCTTTACAAATTTCATTATTTTCTTTTTCAGGCTCGGGACCCTGTAACACTAAATAGGTATGTTTCAGAGGCTTCTTGTTGCATTTCATTTTCTCTTGAATTAAAGACATTGGTTAACATTGTTATGATTTTAAAAAATCTTGTTTTGTTACTTGAAAATGGGATAAACATAAGGTTTATAGTGGAAAAATTCCAGTCTGAAAGTTTCAGAGTATAATATCCACAGGATTTATTTTTAGATATCAAAAATGTGAACCAATGTGTGAAAAATATACCAGTCATTCGTAACTTACGAACGGTTTTATGAAACACCCCCTGGGGGATTGGCCCATCTTCTACTTCCAGAGATAGCATGCAGTGTGCACAATATTTTTGTGCAAGATCATGAGTTGAATTTTTATTTCATAAGGCTTTCATTTGATATGAATATAGTTCAATACTAATTCAATTCTCGTATTTTTGTCTTTCCAGGAGAGGAAATGCCAGGGAGATTAGGACCCCAGTACACAGACATGATGCTTCAGAGTAAGTTATGTAGGCTTGTTTTTTCCTGAGGGGAAGCCTACAATTACATATAAAGTTGTGAGGTTTCCAAAGTTGCGTATGCAGCAAAGTGAGATAAAGATGATAGTCTGAATAGAATTTCGAATTGACATGTGCATATTGGCACGTTTTTAATGCACTGCCCAAATGCCAAATCTTCGGTGTTTTTTTCTAGAATGCTTTGCATAAGCATTTAATTAAAATCTTGGTAATGCATAATCTAATCATAAACATCATTTTCACTCATTCATTCATTCAGGTATTTATTTAGAAATTCAAAGTGGCAGCTAAAAGCTGAATTACATTGAAATGACAAATAAAAAGTAGCAAAAAGTAACATGAGAAATAAGATAACATACAACAAGGTGGAAAACAGCAACATTAGAACATTAAAAATTCACATCAATTAACAAGTAAAAGAGTATTGCACATCAACATTTTGTAAATAGACAACATAGTACGTTATAATATATAACATTATTTTTACTATTCCCATGAAATTTTCAAGGGTATTGTTTAGAGTTTATCTTAATTTTTTTTAATAGATTTGTTATAAGGCATATTTGAGTTTCATATGTTTTACATTTTACAGTTTACGGTTTACAATTTTTTGTTTTCCTTTGTAGTGCATTGATTAACATATTGGAAGAGGAAGAGGGGGACTTTGAGGAGGAAATGACCATGGATGAAGAACCGTAAGTGCTTATTTTTCTTCCTCAGACCAGAAATACCATTTACTAGCCATTACCAGGGAATACTCCCTGTGTATAGACCTAGTTTCAGGCTCAGTTTTATTTAAATATTAAATGCAACACTTGGCTTAATCAGGAGTTTACCTGATCGCACTCTAAGATCCTCTTAGAGAGAGATTGTGCACTGCAGACTGATTAAAAACAGAAAGACTGAAACAGTCCAGCCTGCATGCCTATCGTTGCAGAAAGAAAAGAATTAAGGCTAGCTAGGGCCTACGCTTTTGTCACTCCATGGCATGGCATGGCAGGGGGGGGGGAATTAGACCCTTGGCCATGATGTGTTCGAATTTACCTTTTATGGTGAAGAGTATGTTTTTAACTTTCCAACAATTCGCAGAGTCATGCATTTTTAATGAACTCTGTTGTTTCAGCGATAATATGCAAAGATTACTTGGTTCTCTTCATTTGGAGTTGTCTATAGGCTCTGCATAAATGTTGTCCAAGCCAAAAGTGGATCCACGACATATATTGAACGGCCTTTGTAAGATTCCATTCTAAGAACTTAGCATGCATGGCCATGAATGCCTCGCAATTCTTTCTTCAAAAGAGTTAACAGATAGGATTTCATTGAGCAACTTGATCAGGAAGCAGTTTATTAATTCTATACAGGCAAGGTATCTGCAGTCCAAAAAGACTGAAGTGTAGCAAATGCAACTTCAGGGTAGCCTCATAAATGACCAGTTAAGGGACCCTCCTCAATTGATAAACTTTTATGTGCAGTTCATCCAAATTAGATATTTTGCATGTTTCACTCATTACCAAAAGCTTGAAAAACCACATATTTGCATTCAATCAGTACAGAATTATGAGACTTGAAAATGGAGCATTTCTAATGGCGAATGCCAGTCAAATATATTAGATACAATGCTGTTCTTTCCCGGTGGGGTCACATATCATTGCAATGTGTTCGCATGCTCGTTCTAAATTTTGAGGAAAAGGGATATTTTCCCCCACCCTGCTCGCGAGCATTCGGTGTACGCGAAATCCAGAAATAGGGGGGTTTTCAGAGGACACTGTCCTCGAAATGAAGAAATAGGGTATATTTCAACACTGAACAACCTACCAACATTTTTAGCTTTGAATTTTTATGCTTCATGTGAGACTATACATTGTACAAACTTGACTCTGGGGCAGTGTGCTGGAATATGGTGTTATGGTGTAAATAAAGTGCAGGTACATGACATAATACTAAAACTGTTATTACCTTTCCATACATGCTCAATTTTGGTTGTGAGGGAGTGATTTTGTGATCAAATATAAGTATGGGACAGATTAAAAGTTTAAAATTGTCCCTGGACAAATTTCCTTGTTTTGCACAAATAGGGATGTTTAAAAAAAAAAACTGTCCTTGAATCGGTAAAAAAAGGGTATTTTTAAAAGTGAAATTGTCCTTGTTTTTCCGAAAAATTGGGGGAAAATTTTCAAAACTTATTCATGAAAGCGCACGAAGTAGGGGGTATTTTTTAATTCTCAGAACGAGCATGCGTTACTTACCCCTTTGTATACAGGGTGATGCCCCAGGTGTTCTTTCCATCATTTTGTCAATATTATTTGAAGGAGTTACCTTTATTCCAATATACTTTGATATTAATCTTCACATTTCCCCCTCTACATTTATCTAGCACTGCCACTCTCAAAGGAGAGTTATCAAAACTCTCATCATCCATAGACACCAGCAGGACAAACCTGATTTCGGTATTCAGGGGAAATGTGCTGGCGGGAGCATGTTCGGGCATTGAAGCGACCGAACTTTGACCCACGGGCATCATTAGATATACTGTTCAGCAGTGGTCAACAAAGTGAGGGAGCCATAGACATGGGGGGGCCGCGGAAGGAATTCTTCCGTCTGTGTGTCCGAGAGGTGCTGAGGAAGAAGATATTTGAAGGCCCGGCAAATGAGCTCCAGCTTACTCTCAATCAGCAAGGTGAGTGAAATTTAGTTAAAGATGTTGCATAGTAAAGTGATCATTCAATCGTGAAGTAGTGAATCTCATTTTATAATGTCACTTCAATGCAGGTGTGCAATATGCTTAATTTATGTTGATCTGTGTACCAACCCTAAAAAGACTGGGCTGTTTTGACGGCTAACAAGACGGGGGAGATGGGGGATCCCCCCCCCCTAAAGATCTCGCACGATCATGATGAAAATTGGCATGCATGTCACCCACAATGTAATTTACAAAATTGAATAACTAGTAGATTCTTCCAAACTTATTCAAATTTATTTTTAATTAATTTTATGCTAATTTATGCATGAAATTAGATATTTGGCTGTAAATCTTTGAATAAAGCTCCAGTACTGCTAATTTTTGGTCTAGACACTCTTCTTTATGTTATCGAATGTACACCAAAAATGGCAGTATGACATATTTGTTCTCATGTATTTTATTGTTTTTAAAATTTCTTTGGTATTTCTTAGTTTTTCGACTTTTTGTCTGTTCCTTATGGAAATTGTCGGCAATGCCAGTCCAATCATTAACAACATGAACTTAATTGAGTTTAATCAGTAAACGTGAAATTAATGATACATTTATGAATTTTGGCTAGAAGCAGAATTTGTTTTGGATATGTACATGAAATCATGTTTTTGAGCAATTTTGTGTCTGATATGCACTTTCAAATTGTTGCGTAAGTACAGAAACACGTACCTGGGCATCGCAGATTTGGTCTCAAAAGTTGCGCGAGATTTTAAAAAGACATAAGTCATGAAACGTTGGGTCGCGAACTTTTCATGTTACGGATTTATCGCAAAAAAAATCGAAGGGGGGGGGAGCTGAATCAGCCACACCCCCAGTCTAATTAGGATTAAAGTTTATTCCACAATTGTCAGAAATGAAATGACCAGTTATTGATGAGGTTTGCATATAACTTGATATCTTGATCATCAACTTCTGTTTTAAACATTAAGAAATAAACTGCATAGATGATAAATCTCTGTGAAATGTACCTTTTTGATTCCAGCTCTTGACACCTACATGTACAAGGACTGCGGTACTTTAATTGCTCTGTCCCTTGTTCATGGAGGCCCAGGACCAAGGGCATTCAGTCCGGCTACTTACCGCCGACTAGCCATGCAGTCAGTCTACGGGGAAAATGACCAAGCAAATCTGCAGGATGTTGCAGATCATGAAGTTCGTTCAAAAATATCTAAGGTGAGCAAACTGTTTTTATTTTTTATTATATCACTATCAATTTCATATATATGGCACTCAGTATGTAATATGTGGTGGGTATGTGCGGCGGAGAAGACCCCCATTTTTTCCGTTCTGAAACATAGCACTTTCTTCTTATTTAGAGAAAGAAGAGAGAAAACGGTTCCAAAGCTTTGCATGTTTTTCGTTTTGCCATTCCGACAGCATCAATGCATTCCAAAGAGCAACATTATTGGTGAAAAGTTACCCGCAACGTGCCGTATGTACGAAGCCAAGGCTAGCCAGAGCTGCATGACCATTGGCTTTTCGTGAGCGCACCTGGCTGCCGTGCCACCAGGCCAGCTGCATGCAAGTATGCCCGTTCCATAGAGTTCCAAAGCCGTTCCTAAGACTGTCCTTCGCACATATAAGCCCGTTCCGAAGCCACCATTTTTGTCTTGCCCACGGCACATACCAACCACCTATGGGCTCTAGTGCCCCCACCCCCCAACCCCCCCTTCCCTGGGTCCCTGATTAGGTGATGTAGGGATAATGTCTCGGTTTAAAGTTTTCTTTCACTCATTTCTGACAACTACCGGCAGTTTCATTGTCTGAAGCATGTTAACACTCAGTATTTCTTTAAATGCTGTGGAAGGTGATAAATCATAAAATTCCGAACCCTTGTCTGTTCAGTGAATTTTCAATGTGACAATATTTAGATTTTATCATATCTTTCAAAATTTCATTTTAACATTGTCCATTAGGGGTTGGACTCTTATGCATCTTTTTACATGAAATGAAAGTGCAAAATGAAAAACCATCCAGCAGCATAAGAAAATGGAAATAAATTTTTACACTGTGAAGAGATGACTTATATGTGAATGCAAACCTCACAACATATGCTTTGTAAAGAAAGTAAAAAGTTTATTTTGAATATTTCATGGCCTGTGCACATAATTGATGAACTGATCCGGTTTGGGGGATCAAGGAGACAGTGCCATTATTTATTTATCCTGATCTCCTTTTTTATATTTTCGTTGTTTAATGACAACTTGACATGCATATTCATAAAAAATGGTAAATGTACAAATTTGCAGAAGGGAAGTGCGGTGCATGGACTGTATGCTGAGGAATATTACTGATAATAATAATTGTATGTAGCATTTTAGATAAGCATTCTATCTTGCTACCTATTCGGAGGTGCAGAGGGATTCAGCAGGGAAGGGGGAATCATTTTAAATGTGACGAGAAGAAATATTTTTTAAAGAACGGCCTTGAATGATTCTACAAACTTTGCATTAGGTACACTGAAAGGAAATGCATCCCAGAGAACAGTAGCACTTGTAGAACATTCATCTGGTTCATTAACTCATTCGTGCCTAGCTTAATCGACGAGGGCGTGTTTTATTTTTTTTGTTCGTGTATAAATAGACAAATATGGAAGTATAATCATGATCTTGATTACTATTACACATTAAGTTGCATATAATTCGAATATCAAACAAAATCCCTCATAAAACAGGAAGTTTTCAAATTGATAGGTTTTCATTATTCATGTACCCTGATATAGCAGTTATAAATGTTCTTTTGCAAATGTTATTCACTGTATCTATTTTTTATGTACAGATGTCTATACATATGTTTGTAATCTCTTATTCTTGACATGCAAATAAATTTCCAATTAGGACAATAAATTTTCAATTGAATTGAATTGAATTTCTAATTTAGGTACTGGATGCTTCCTCATCTGCTGAATTTAATGCAGCCATTGAGGATCCTGTGATTGACACCATCATGACGCTTAATGGTCTACATGGACCTTCTAACACATTTGGCAACAAGTTGGAAGTTGGCCGAAGCCTGATAAAGACCATCCAGGGTAACAGGCTGGAGCCGTGTTTCAGCCAGTAAGTCATATGTGTACAGTCATAGAATTTATTCATATTGGCTTAAAGATTTATTATTGATACTAAAAATTCAAATCAGTGGTGTATATACAAGTTTTACACACAGTTAACTGACCATGAGAAGCAAAAGATGTTTCCATTTTCTGGTTTTGTGTAGCTTGGAACTGTAAAACATAATTTTTATGCCTCCGCCCACCGTAGGTGGTTGCCGGAGGCATTATGTTTTCGGGTCGTCCGTCCGTCCGTCCGTCCGTCCGTCCGTCCGTACGGCTGTCCGTCCGTCCGTCCGTCCGTCCGTCCCGTTTTCGTTCTCGCGATAACTTAAGAACCGTTTGACGGATCAACTTCAAACTTAACTCGTGTATGCATATGGGAGGGACAATGATCTGATTAGATTTTGGAGTCTCAAGGTCAAAGGTCAAGGTCATAGAGCTAATAATACACATAAAAATGGCTCGTTCTCGCGATAACTTAAGAACCATTTGACAGATTGGCTTCAAACTTGGCTCATGTATGCACATGGAAGGGACAATGATCTGATTAGATTTTGGGGTCACAAGGTCAAAGGTCAAAGGTCATAGAGGTCATTATGTACATAGAAATGGTTCGTTTTCAGCATAACTCAACAACCATTTGACCGATCAACCTCAAACTTGGCACAGGTATGCATATGGAAGGGACAATGATCTGATTAGATTTTGGAGTCTCAAGGTCAAAGGTCAAGGTCATAGAGGTAATAATACACTTAAAAATGGCTCGTTCTCGCGATAACTTGAGAACCATTTGACAGATTGGCTTCAAACTTGGCTCATGTATGCACATGGAAGGGACAATGATCGGATTAGATTTGGGGGTCACAAGGTCAAAGGTCCAAGGTCATAGTGGTCATTATGTACATAGAAATGGTTCGTTTTCAGCATAACTCAACAACCATTTGACCGATCAACCTCAAACGTGGCACAGGTATGCATATGGAAGGGACAATGATCTGATTAGATTTTGAGGTCTCAAGGTCAAAGGTCAAAGGTCATAGAGGTCATTATGTACATAGAAATGGTTCGTTCTTGTGATAACTCAGTAACCATTTGACGGTTGAACAAACTTGGCTCATGTATGCATATGGAAAGGGCAATACTCTCATTAGATTTGGGGGTCACAAGGTCAAAGGTCAAGGTCAAAGATGTCATTGTATAAATGAAAATAAAGCAACATGAAGTGCCATTTATTTCTGATCTGGTAATGGCGGAGGCATAAAGTTCGACCACGCGTGGTCGAAGATTCATCTAGTTATCATCTGGGACAAAAACAACTTCTCCTCCAAATGCAGTTATATTCTCTATAAAAACACATTTGGGGCTTAGAATTTGTTTTAGTCATTTTAGATTGGACTTAGGGTGCACTTGAATGATTTTTTGAAGCTAGAATCACAAACATGAATCAGAAATCAAAATGCTCTCACATAAAAAAATCGGCTACTGCGTTCAAGCGTTCAAGCGATTTTTCATCAACGCTGATTCTTGTTCATTACAAGCCCATCCACTGCACATGGGAGGCTAACAGTTTTGTTTTTTGCTATCTCTAAATGACCCCATGTCCCCTTGTTGATACCTGAAATTGAAAGAGTCATGTAACCAGCAACTGTAACAAATCATAGGGGGGGGGGGGGGGGTAAATTGTGAGAACTTGAATGAATTGTCACTAAATTGTCACAGAAAAGATAGAATACTACCACTGTTTCAGATTGACCAGCTCAAAAAGATCTTATTCATCTGTATGGTGTAAGCTAACCTCTCATATAAAAGAAAAATTGCCTCTGGTCAGACAACATAGAATTGACCATAATTCTTATATAGAATAAACATTATCCCAGAAGATGGGGGGGGGGGGGCAGAAGGTATGAATTCATTCTGAGGTCATATGAATGGAATGTCTTTTTTTGCACACTTTCTGGAAGATCAGTTCAAATACAGCCCAACAAGTATGCCCAGCCCAGAAGTGGCAGTCATTTTGGTTATTATTAACTTGTTTCTAATAATTGGAGTGAAAACAGCAAATTTATTAGTAGTAGCAGCTATGGCAGTAGTAGTACATATAGTAGTATATCGTAGTAGCAGTAGTAGTAGTAGTAGTAGTAGTAGCAGTAGTAGTAGCAGTAATAGTAGTAGTAGTAGTAGTAGTAGTAGCAGTAGTAGTAGTAGTAGTAGCAGTAGTAGCAGTAGTAGCAGTAGTAGTAATAGTAGTAGTAATAGTGGTAGTAATAGTAGTAGTAGTAGTAGTAGTAGCAGTAATAGTAATAGTAGTAGTAGTAGTAGTAGTAGTAGTAGTAGTGGTAATAGTAGAAGTGGAAGCTGTTTATGCTGTACACATTGTACATTTTGCTTTGTAAGAGTAAGTGGTATGATTCTTTCTATTATTCAAATTTTTTTTCATATTATTGGAGCAAAAAAATATAAATCTATATACTGGTACACAGTTTTGGACTCTCATGTATTCCCATATGCAGTGGGAAGTTGTTATATAGAGATCTGATAGAGAAATACTACTCATATAACGAGGTAATATTCAGTTCCCAGTTTTTTAATATTGATATTACTAGATTCCTGCTATAACGAGGTACCAGTAATTTTGATGGTCCTAAGGAACTTCTTCATTGGTGGCAATTTAACCCGGAAGGCCTCCACTGAAAATCTGTTTCGAATAGTAGGAGGGGGATAATCTTTATGCGAGCGAGCTAAAAATTATAGCAGAAAATAATAAAGAAGCCTGATTTTGCCATCAATATGCATTCTATGCTTTAAAAAACTTTAACCGGTTTGCCTAAAGTTGGTCAGCTGACTCAAATTAGAAAAATAATATATCAAGCTTTGAAAATCGAGGGGGGACGATCCCTCCCGGAAAATATTGAGGGGAGGACATGTCCCCCCCCCCCCCCCCCCCGATCTGAGTTTCCTCTGTAATAACAAAAGTTTTGAAAATAAAGTGACAAAGTGCCAAACACAAATCATTAATCTGGTGGATAATGTGCTCAAAATGTTCCAGTGAAACACTTTGACATTCCATATGCAGTTTTTTATTCAGAAGTGTATCGAGCACAAAGAAATCCATTCACTTTATAACTTTTCATACTGTACAGATTCAGGGAAGGACTTTCGACTCTCGGAGTTTTGGCATCCATGAAGGCGTACCCGGATGTCTGGTTTGACCCTTTTTGTGTGAACCAGGCACCCCGATCCAGCAGGGAGCTGCTTAGCCTATTTGAGTGTCGATTGTCACCAGAAGGCTCCAACCAAGCTGCTGCTGAGGCAAGGACGTTAGCTTGGTGGGGTGATTTTGCAGCAGATTGCGAGGCAGGTGTCACAGGTTGGTTAAAATGTCTTTTTTGTTTGTATTGGGGTATTGAGATTTTCTGTGTCCAATTTCACATTATGGCAGCATCTAAAGTGCAGTGTTGTATGTGAATTTGCAACTAGATAATAGTATGATTAAAGAAGTCACAGGGACACGATCTGGGGACCGTTTCATGAAAGATGTCAGCACCGATAAGTTGTCAGTCACTGACAATTTCAGCAAAATCCTTGGTTTTGATTGGCTGAGAAGCACTGATCACTGACTGTTACTATGGTAACTGACAACTTTCCAGTGCTGACAACTTTCATCAAGCGGTCCCCAGATTAGTAATTTTCAAAGGGTCATAGAAGTCCAGTTCCGATGTTCCTTGTTTCAGGGTTTGGCAGAAATAGTTGCTCTGGTCCTGGCTATGTATCTGCAAATAAGCATTGCCAATGACAGGAAAAATGTCTAGATATGTTTATCAAAAAAAACAAAAAAAAAACAAAAAAAAAAACAGACACACCATTACAGTGGAAATTTGCCCAATTTCTAATTGTGTAAAATTTTGATGGAAACTCCATTTTCACACATGTAGTTTCTATGTTAATCAGGTGCCTCTATGAAATATAATTCAATTGGAAGTCATGGAATGAAGAATATTGGTTATCTGTAACATACAAATTGTGTCAGATTGGACACTTCTGGTGTCCAATTATCATATGAAAATAATTTCATGGTGAGATATGTAAACATGACTATTGAAATCAAATGATTTGCTGTTGACTACGTTTTTAAAGTATAAAAAGGAGACTGTCTGGAAACTTATTGTTATTCACATGTCATTATTCATACTTAAAAAAAGAGGTGATTGGCTTCTTAAGGGATCATTAACAGTAATTGAAATCAAAGGTTACTGCAAGATGTGAATGTGCCCAACACTGTCAGTTCTACTATAAGAATGGTATATTTGTTTGCTACTAATGATTAACTTATTGTATTTTTGTCCAGACCCAGTCATCAGCATGGGTGATATCTTGACCTTTGTGACCTGTCTGCAGGATGAACCAGCAGGAGGGTTTGACCCTTCCCCTTCCATAACTTTCACACAGGGGAGGTACCCGGAGGCCAATACATGCAGTAATGTATTGCGGCTGCCAGTGTGTCATGAGACCTATGAAGAATTTATGAAAAAAATGATAGAGGGAATTATTGGAGGCCAAGGTTTTGGTCAAACCTAACATGCCCATGAGGGCAGGTCCAAGCTAAGGTCCCCTTTTTAACTCAGAACTTGAATTCATTGAAACACAGTAAATCCGACGTCAGTCTATAAGGTAATACTCTGCAGCTAGTAAAATATTGAAATTACCTTACAAGGAAATTACAAGGTCGTACCTCTGAATATTCAAGAGTTAGCATTACATATTTGATATATTTCTTCATACAGTATTCTTAATTGAGACATGGTGGGTCAGAAAGTCTAAAGTTTGTGGAATTGATTATCATGCGCTATTATAAATTGGGTTTTGTTCAAAGTGAGTTGTTCCATACATCACAATTTTAGTATTTTTTGTCTCGCCTGCGAAGCTAATTCCGACATGACTGTAGGCACCACTATTTCTGACGTCTATGTCACTGGAGTCGTTTTCGTCAACAATGGAACTGTAATATCTATAACTTTATATGCATTTGGGGGTATAATCACCAATTTATATCTCAGGTACATTCCTTAAAACCACAAGTCAAGTTTAAAAATTAGTTCGATCAGTCCAAGTTCAAAGATCAAAAGGTCAACAAACTTTTAGCAAAAAGAGCTTTAACCACAATACCTTTGAATTGATTTGAGGTAGATTCACCAAATTCATACCACAGGTAAATCTCTTGAAACCACAGGTCAAGTTTTGGGATGAGTTGGATTAGACATCAAAGGTAAAAAAGGTCAATAAACTTTCTGCAAAAATAAGTCTACTCCTAAAAACATATTGATTTAAAGTACAAGCACCACAGCTGCATCTTTTGAATGAAAGAGGTCAAGTTTGAAAAAAAAAAATCAAAGGTTAAAAGGTAAAAATGTCTTTAAAAGCCTGTGAACATAATACTCTGTTTTGAAGATGCATGCAAGACCTCCCTTGACGTTTGGCCTTGTTTTTATGCCTCTGCCCACCGAAGATGGTAGCCAGAAGCATGATGTTTTCGGGTTGCCTCTCCATCCATCCATCCTGTTTTCGTTCTCGCAATAACTTAAGAATGGTTAGACGGATCAACTTCAAACTTGGCCCATGTATGCACATAGGAACAATAATCTAAGTAGATTTGGGGGTCTCGAGGTCAAAGGTCAAAGGTGTTTTATAGAGGACAGTATGTACATAGAAACGGTACATTATTGCAATACCTACACAACCATTCATGTATGCATATGGGATGGACAATAATCTGATTAAATTTTGGGGTCTTAAGGTCAAGGTCCAAGACGTCACAGTATAAATGGAAATAAATAAACGTAAATGTGCCATATATTTCTGATCTGGCAATGCCAAGAGGCATAAATTCCGACCGTGTGTGGTTGAGGATTCATCTAGTTTTAAGATGTACAGAATCTTGCCAGAGAAACTGTCAAATAGAATCAAACTTCGGATTGAAGAATGAGAGTTTACTCCAACTCATACTTCAAATCACTTGTAGTAAACTCATTTATGATATTTTCATATTGCTCAAACACAAATTACACAGGGAGTAAGGCTGGATTCTGAAGTTTAGTAGCATGTCAACTGCTGGCATATTCATTTTGTCCTAGGCTTTTGTGGGGGGGAACAAATCCTCATTGCAAAACAGAAAAAATACTCTGATCGGAAATTTTACCGAGCTGTTTTCAAAGATGAATATGGAGCATAGTATCAACATTTCGTAAGTACATGTACTGTGATATTTTCATGATTTTATGTCAAAATGAGGGAGCTACAAGAAAGAACATTTTCAATGATTCAAGGCTCCTCTATCTCTCAGCATGGCCTTCGATAGCTGTTACAAATTCAAAAGCTTTGACGGGTTATGATAGGCTTGATCGGGGTCAGATGTGACTTACTTAACTGGACTCCAAATACCTATGGATATTATCACAGAAGAATAGAAATTCAGATAATTGAAATTCATGGTAAAAGTTAGATTTTACACATCAGTTGATATTTCCCATTCATTTTGTTTATGGACAGATTATCCTGTATGTCACATGCACATATTCACCATTTCTGTTATTGCATAACAACGAAATATTAAAGATATAAATGGTTAAATAGTTAAATGGTGGGTTATCTAACCTGACTGCTAAGAAATCATGTGCATGCTTTTTAGAAAGCAGCCATGGGACCAAAGGCTTTAAGTCCCCTCCCAAGGACTTGGTAATGAGGATTAACCCTTACTGAACTGGGTAAGCCCCCCCCCCCCCTTGACATTTTTATGCCTCCGCCCACTGTAGGTGGTTGCCGGAGGCATGATGTTTTCGGGTGGTCCGTCCGTCCGTCCCGTTTTCGTTCTCGTGATAACTTAAGAACCGTTTGACAGATCAACTTCAGACTTGATTCGTGTATGCATATGGGAGGGACAATGATCTGATTAGATTTTGGAGTCTCAAGGTCAAAGGTCAAGGTCATAGAGGTAATAATACACATAAAAATGGCTTGTTCTCGCGATAACTTAAGAACCATTTGACAGATTGGCTTCAAACTTGGCTCATGTATGCAAGGTCACAGAGGTCATTATGTACATAGAAATGGTTCGTTTCACCATAACTCAACAACCATTTGACCGATCAACCTCAAACTTGGCACAGGTATGCATATGGGAGGGACAATGATCTGATTACATTTTGGGGTCTCAAGGTCAAAGGTCAATGGTCATAGAGGTCATTATGTACATAGGTTCGTTCTTGTGATAACTCAGTAACCATTTGACGGTTCAACAAAACTTGGCTCATGTATGCATATGGAAAGGGCAATGCTCTCATTAGATTTGGGGTCTCAAGGTCAAAGGTCAAAGGTCATAGAGGTCATTATGTACATAGGTTCGTTCTTGTGATAACTCAGTAACCATTTGACGGTTCAACAAACTTGGCTCATGTATGCATATGGAAAGGGCAATGCTCTCATTAGATTTGGGGGTCACAAGGTCAAAGGTCAAGGTCAAAGATGTTTATTTATTTCTGAATTGGTAATGGCGGAGACATAAAGTTCGACCACGCGTGGTCGAAGATTCATCTAGTTTTAGATTGCACTGCAACCGCATGGAATTTCAAATTGTTTCATGACTGTTTTCCCTCAAGTCTTACGCACGTTTTGATAACATTTTCGTCAAAATCAGATATCCTGTCAGATCTCATATAATAATTAGTATGCACATGTCATTCAAATTTCCTAATTGCATACATGTATATTCATGTACAAGCAGAAGTGTGAATACATGTTTACTATGTACATGTATTTCTCCATGATTGGGAAACAACGATTGATATCAAATTGTTTTTATATGTTTCTCAAACTATCATGATGGTTTCCAGAATTGGAATGATGGAACATATATTCAATACACTTTCAAGCTTTTTTTAGAGTCTAGAGACCAAGTTTTCTGTGAAATGCATAAAATTAGCATGTTGTATAATTACTTAGGTTCAAACAAAATAAATTTGCATACAACATAAAAATTATTTACATCATCTTGTAAATTATGTGAATATCTAGAAACAAGCCAATCTTCATGTTCATCGGACGTTCTAAGGCCGAGATCACACGGGAGGGTGCCTCCCAGGCTCCCTTCAGTCAGGGAGGTGCTCAAAATAGCCCAGTTCATGAAGGGTTAATACTTGCCAAAGGGTATTAGCGCATCCGCTTAGTTTTCAAACCCTTTAACACTGAGCCACAGTGCCTTATAAAAATCCATGTCTCTCTTTATAAGACAAATATAGTTAAAGGCTGCAAATGTTCCATTTGTGAATGGCAAAATAACTTGGACCTGCCCATATGAACAGAACCACTCTTATATAGGTAACATGGCAATCTATCATGCTACTACTGGTTGTCAATGGTTGTTTAACTCTTAAAATGAAGATTTTCCTTTGAGCGCCAAACTTTTCGAGAGTACCGTTAATTACCTAATTTATTTCATCATTGTATTCACTAAATCTTTCAAAACTTGCCAGCAGGGAAAATATCGTTTACAGGTTTTATCTTTTTCTGTGTTTAATAAGCAATACATGTACTACCATTATGATATGCATGCAGCTGATTATGTGTGTTGTTATGTAAAGCTAATATGGAATTTTTTTTTTCTCGCCAAATTTTTTTAGTAACGTTAAGTACTTATTTTATTTCATCATTGTATTCACTAAATCTTTCAAAACTTGCCAGCAGGGAAAATATCTTTTACAGGTTTTATCTTTTTCTGTGTTCAATAAGCAATACATGTACTACCATTATGATATGCATGCAGCTGATTATGTGTGTTGTTATGTAAAGCTAATATGGAAATTTTTTTTTTTTTCTCGCCAAATTTTTTTTAGTAACGTTAAGTACTTATTTTATTTCATCATTGTATACACTAAATCTTTCAAAACTTGCCAGCAGGGAAAATATCTTTTACGGGTTTATCTTTTTCTGTGTTTAATAAGCAATACATGTACTACCATTATGATATGCATGCAGCTGATTATGTGTGTTGTTATGTAAAGCTAATATGGTGTATTTTTCTTGCCTAGTTTACTTCACATCATTCTACTCAGAGACAGTCATTGCTTAATAATGGCTCAAAACTCAAAAAGGCTCAGGGTGCCTGGTTCACACAGAAAGAAAGGAACAAACCAGACATTTTGGTACTCCTGTATGGATGCCAAAACTCTGAGAGTTCATGTCATGTCAACTACTTAAGTAGGGGTGGAATGCGAGAAGGTAGAAGCTTGTGAATTCTGTGGAAGCAATGAACTTTGTTGTGTACACAATACTTTTCCATTAAGGTTTTTTGACCAATTCATCATGGGGCATCTCTTGAAGGTGTAGTCCATGTTCATTAACACTTATCAAAATGCCATTGAAATTTCCAAGAAAAATCCTTCTCCAACAAGCTTGTTCTGTAGGATTGAGAGATGTGTGTTAGACAACTGGTTGTCAGCGTAAATATAACTGTTAATAACTATTCTTTTCACAGCTAACACACATTCAGTAATTCCATTCTCGTGTAAGACAGGTGTGGATGTAAACTTTGTAGTAACTTGAATATTCTTTTAAAACTTGCCAGCAGAAAAACATATCTTTGACATTTCGTAACGAAATTCTATGTCCTACAGTAATTGCTACTGCTATATACATCCAGCTGTGTGTGATAACAAAAGCTTAATATTGTGCTCTTTTTTTTTCTTGCCTTTAAGATCATTCTGCCAAAGAGGCTTTCACTTTCCAGTTGCTTCCAAAGGTCATAGGTCACAGAGGTCATTATGTACATAGAAATGGTTTGTTAGACTTACAGATAATTGTGCTACAAGTCAATTACTAGAAATCCATCTGTGGTATTGTACAAAACATATCTGATAGTGTAATGTCTTATGATGATATTAAGAAATAACTCTTACATGAAAAGAGTCAAGTTAACAAATATCATAACTTACCACATTTTAAATTCATACGAAAAAACCCCCTACAGTTTGTATTAGTTTATATATCCGAATGGTATTGCTTCAGTAAGTTGCACTTCATTCACAATTTCATGTGATTTAAGTTTAGATAGACCTTATAGAAAGTCCTTGTGTTTTCCTTGCTTTTTCTTGTCATCCGTTATTCATCTACCGGTATACTTCATATTTAACGTTGAAGAAAACTCAGAAGTACATGTAGTCCACACTAACATAAGGATGATATTAGAAAATTAGCTGTGATCTTATGCAAATACCTGTTCTTGCTGACCAGATGTATGCAGGTCTGAATAGGTTGTTGTTTGTTAATATTTTACTGCATGAACTTGTGCTTGTTCCGAAGTTGCATTTTCGAACTACAGAAGATTATATGAAATATGTGTATTACTTCATATTGACTTTTTCAAGTAGTTATTTTGAAGATTGCTGCAATATATGCTTTTGTTCATGTACATAGATTTTTTTTTTCATTTTTCGTAAACAGTGTTATATTTTATACCTGTACATGTGTTTAACTTTGAGGAATAAACCCTTCATGAGAAAAAGAATTGCTATATTTTCAAGTACCTTTGACTTCAGTTACAGCAAAATTGCGCTGCTAATATAGGCTGTTACACCGAACTTGTTCTCAATACGTTCTGGAAAATGTTGCCGAAACAGGCTTAAACTCTGTGTGAAAGGAGTACACATGGCAGTACAAGTTACATGGACAGGCTTAGAGTTGGACTGGCGTGGACGTGGAGAATACCTCCATCACATCGAGGGTTTAGTGGAACAAAGAGCTACTTGCATTTTTTGGTCAAATGAATGATAAGAGGAACCCATTGGTAATAATGGTTTATTCAGCAAGCTTTGCTGTAGCTGGGTATCACCCAAAATGGCTATCTGCTTTAAACTGCAGTTTGCCAGTGCAACAAATCTTCATTTCAAGATTTTGCAAAATCTCAAGAAATGCAGATCGCTCTTTATAGCACCGATTCCTCACCATCAAGCTTGCTCTCAAAGCGTTCTGGAAAATGCTGCTTAAGGCACTTTACGAGGCTACTATGTGGCACAACATAGTGTGCACATATTGTTTTGTGTACAAATCTATGGGGTATAGGGCAACAGAAAAATGTTGATGATGCATTTTTTTTGCTACCTGGCTACTAAAAAAAGTGCAACAATCAAATTCCTAAAAAGCTAGCATAAAAGTTGTTGCCATGAGATTGTTTGTGCAAGTTCTGACAAAGTTCTCTTTTCTTTGAGAGTTGACATGTTAATGCATTAACATGAGTGGTGACACAAAGTCCCCTCATATGTGAAGACAAAAAATGTGTGCACACGATGTGCCACAAAGTCGCCTCATATATGAAAGCACCTTAAACGTGCTCAAACTGTGCATGAATGGAGTACACGCTTAAATGCAAAGCAACTGTTTACGATCTGTGTCAGACTGGACTGGACTGGAAGAGTGCTGTGGAACTTGAGTCTGTTCAAAATTCTACCTCATCATAAAATCAGTTGAAGTGAGCAGTTCTAGTTAAGGACAAATTTAAATGGACTAGGGATGGGCATGAGCTATATTTAATCCAGTCTAAATTTTTAATAGTAACTGACTGTGGGTGAATTGGACAGCTGATGGGATGGACATGTTGAAGATCACTTAAGAACGATAAGGGATTGCATTTAAGGCACTACAATACAAATTCTACCCTGACTACAAACTCGTTTTATGATTTTCAAGACAATATGAACTTTACAAATGTAGTGAGAACTGCTGTGTATGACAGATCTTTAACTTTAAATCAATGAAATCGTGAAAGGGGAATGAAACTAGAGTCGAATATGTTTTAATGGATGAGTCAGTAAGGAGCTATAGATTGGCGATGCGAGTCCTGTGGCATGGAATCTTGAATAAGTCATACGAAATGTACATAAATATTTTCTTTGTTCAAAGGAAAAAACAGACTGCTATCTGCAATGTATTTAGAATTTAGATGAATAGATTTCAGTTAAATACATGTACAAAGGAAGTGGGAAATGCCTTGTATATAAGAAATCCTACATTATGATCACAAGTAAGTGAAATGACCTCCATAATCCATACATTTGCATTTATTAATTGTTAGAAATAATACCCTTTCCCATTCATCGTGTGATTTTAATAAAAATGTCACCGATTTTTATTTAATTTTTTGCATTCTTACAATTAAATAGATCCCTTTTCTAGGTTATTCAAATTTTTGATTTTTTCTTTCCTGGCAAGCCAGTACAAAATTCTTCTTTTATGTACTGTTGTCAATGAATGACCTACAATCCCGGAATCAGTTCTCCTACATTACTTCTTGCTCATCTGGCAATTTGTCAGGATCCTCGTAGAAAGGGTTTACAGTTCACCATGTGGTAAGTCCTAAAGGACTATAGGTAAAGTGGATAGAGATGGAGGTGAAATGGAGAGGCGAGAAAGTAGGAAAGTTTGAGGGTAGAGTATTCTTTCTTGAGACTGGGTGTAATCCTGAAAAGGACTTAACCAGACGAGGAGGTGAAAGGATTGAGTTGTCGAAGAGGCGAGAAGACTTGGCTTGAGTCAGCGAGGAGAATTAAGGCTGGCAGAGGAAGGAGAGAAACTCGACGTTCTGGGCAGCCTGACTGTCCGTCTTCAGGATCCCCTTAACAAAATAATCCTTGTTCAAAAACCCAATAACAGTTAAAATGCTATTAAACTGGGGTTGCATTCTGAACACCTTTTAACTATTTTGTTATGACTTCTGTTGTAAGTCAATGACTTACAACAATGGCAAAACAGTTATGAATCAAAATTCTAAGAACGGTTTTACCGGTAATACTGATAATAATAATAATTATAACATTTATTAGATGCTTTATACTGTTGTTTCTAAGTGCATAATTTTCTTTCTACAAATTAATAACCGGAATCTAACAATAATGGGAAAAAATCTATTAATCTCTAAATCAAACTTCTTTATACTGCAAAAAAAAAAAAAAAGGAAACCAAAATACAAAGATGTGCACCTCCATATAGACCAACCCACAACTGATATACAGAGTGGTAAAGATGATAATGTTCTGGTCCCAGCTCACTAGTATTTGATTGCTTTTTAACTGTGATATAACAAGATTCATGCTATAACAAGATAATTTTGATGATCACCAGGACCTTGTTATACTGGGTTTCCACTGTAATCGCATTGTAATAAATGCCTTACTTTGCATTTTAATATAATATCCTTCTTAGATGACATGATGATGTGACAGAATTCGTTATGCACACCTTCTCTGTTCTCATCACAGATGTTGCAAAATTCCTCCACTCCCGGAGCAACATTTCTTGTGAACTCATGTTTAAAGGCATATCAGCAAGGTTTATTTGGTCACTGTATCTGCTGTCATTGCAACCAAAAAAAAAAAAAAATGCTGAGCAAGAAAGATTGCCACATATATAACATGCAAACTTAAAAACACTTTGCACCCTATTTAGTCTCAAGAGCATAGAGTGTCTGTGGAAAGGGCTCAAACACGATAAAAGAAGTTCAAAAGTTATACACATGTAACAGAGTTTAAAACAGCATTCAGAATACCAATTTGCTAGAGTAGACTTAAAACCGAGTTAAAATAGCCTCAGAATACCACCCCAGGTACACTGTATATTGCCTCCCAGTAATTCTTTCATTTGTACTGAAGTAACGAAATATGAAATCTGCATACAATATTCTATGTTGAAGATGTATACCAGAAGTACAGTGTAAATAAGGGGCACAATACAAGTTCAATTCACTAGTTATTGAATTTCACTTTAATAATCCTGTTGTGCTTTCAAAAAATGCAGTGTTTCATGCCTAAAAGCACCTCACAAAGACTGCATCATTATTCAGTGGCTACACTGTCAAGTATCTACTGCCATTTGTATGCTGCTATGATGTCAAAAAAAAAGGAAAGGAAAGAAAGAAATGCACACAATAATAAAAGAAACAGAATATTAATAATATAAATAATACCAAATACCAATATCAATAATCAGCACACAACCATACGGTGAATCCAAACACTGGGTTTGTTTCGTCACAGGGCAGGAGAGTGTTAAGGAGAAAAAAAGTATGTGTTAAAGGGAATTGAAAACAATAGGCCAAGAACAAAATAATTTGCCCTAAGGTTACAATTAATTATAATAATAATAAACATAATAATCATAACCATAATAATAATAATAATAATAATAATAATAATAATAATAATAATTGATAATAATAATAATAATAATAATAATAATAATAATTGCAACCACAACAATAATGCTAATAACAATAATAATGATATTCACAATAATACTGATAAAACTACTACTAATAACAACAATAGCAATAATAACAATGGTAACAACAGCAGTCATCATCAGCATTATCATCATCACCATCACAGTTTAATTCATATTCTTCCACATTCACTCTGTGGAGTGATTAAGGAACATTTTTAAATGATCATTAATTTGGAAAGAAATGTTTTGACATATGTGTAATTTTTAAAGGAATCAGAAGATAAACACTTTTTGATGTCTGTAGGAAGGCTATTCCATAATTTACATGTAGGACTCAGGTAAAGCAAGTGATATTTCTCCTTAAGTTTTAGAAATTCTGGGAATCACAAGAGAATTGGAAGTGGATGAGCGTAGAGATCTCGCAGGATGGTAGTTTTGGATTAAAGAGATAAGGTATTGAAGAGCAGAAACATGAACATAATGACAAATCAGCATCAAAATTTTGAAAGCAATGTGATTTTTCACAGGGAGCCATTATAGCAAGTTCCTCTACATTTTGTATGCAGTAATATATCTTGCATAAACTCTATCAATAAGTGAAATAACTGGTTAATACACTATTGCAAAAAGCAAATATCATGCTTTCACAATTCTGCATTCATTTTGATAACATAATTGGGGAAATAAGGTAGTTCTCTTCTTCTCCCTTCTGATGCAGTTTGATAAAATCTTTATTTTTGGAGTTCAAATAATATTTACATGTTCTAAATAAAGCTCGAAGTTGTCAGTATTTTCCCAAAGTATCATCCAGAATGTGACGCACCTTTTAACTGGGTCACAAGAACAGTTTTCCCAACCAAGTTCAGGGTGGGATTGATCAGCATGGAATGCAGTGTTCTGATTGGCTGAATAAGGCTAAAATATGCCAGTGTGATATGCACTTCTCTCTAAATTGAGTGGCAAAGAATCTTAAGCCCTATTCAATTCTTTTGTATGGAGACCTAATGAAAAGTTGTCAGATACACCCATGTTCTTGAAATAGTTAAACAAGGCAGCTAAAATGTGGAAAAATTACATATCGTGCCTCATTTCAACTTTCCGGTTCTAATAATTTTTTAATTGTTGCAGGTTGATCAACTATCAAAAATAAAAGATGTGCATCTTTTTTTTTTATTTTTCAATTGAAAGGACAACAAAGTACTCAGGATTGGCTTGAATGCTGAGCACTTAGAAAGCCTAAAACCTGCCTAAATATAGTTATTCCATTGTTATTGTCATTGGCCAGTACATCAAAATTTGTTTGTAAATGATTCATATCTGCTTCACTTATATTCACATTAATACATGGTACAGATACATGGTTATTTGTCTGCATTTCACCAGGTATACCTTCCTCATCCACACCATACATAGCTAAGTCTCCTTCAGCAATATCAATATTATGTGCCAGTACTCCAGAGTAAAATAATTGGAGAGGAGACTGTCCTGCTGTTCGAAGCCTGTGGTTGTTCCATGCTTCTACAAAATGCTGCAAAGCCCGCTGAATTCGTGGAATGTAAACGAAATGCAAGGTAAAAATATGAAGTTCTGATTCACGATTCAACAGCCCAATATTTTCCATAAAAAAAAAAGTTTCACGAAAGGTGGACAACACAGCAGAATTTACGTCTCTCCACAGTCTTTCAATCCTCTGGTTGTGGACAGATCGTCCGGTGATCACACTTCCTCTACCTAAACCTCTTTCTTCCAGCATGTATCTGGCAATTTCATAGTTTTCTGTTCCATAGTCTATTCTTAGGCGCTGGGGTAAACCAAACCTGTTTACTCCTCCTATGAAAGCTTGAAGGACAGTGTTTGCCCTGTTGTTGCTGCTGCATTGGAGAAAAACCACTGTTCTGGAAAAACCATCGATACCTCCATGAATGACAAGTCTCCAAGAGATGAGTTTGTGGTTTCCATCTACGTGCCTGAATTTCAAATAAGCAAAATAAATCAGTCAATCAATTTCTCCTAACGGTCATCCAAGCCTGGAAAAATCTGTCATATCATGTATACATGTAAATGATTAATCCATTAATACATGTAAATATTGAAAGTGAAAATTAATGTAAACATGTATTTTAGTACAATATGATTCTGTTACATGAAAATTCATTCCGGATAAGAAACTATAACTCTACCAGTCAGTTTATACCTTGTCTGATCTAGTCCAGTAGTCACAAAGATATTGAGATTTTTTAAAACAGACATCATAGGTTCTCCTGTCCAAGTTTGGAAAGATGGAGAACTCAAAACAAAATGGACAATTGCGCTATCCTTTGAATGGTTAACAAAGTAAATTGCTGTTTTGATTTGGTATAATTGTTAATGGAGTCTGTGTCATCATACTGTAATCATTCTTTCTGTAGTTAAACAGTCAAGAGATAAGGGAGTTTAGTAAGTGCTTCATTGGTCACTTTACTCCATCTTTAACCAATGATGTACATGGCATCCACAAAATGAAAATTATCTTGTTTACAGTAGACTTGTTTACAAATTCATTCAAATTTACGCATACTATTTCATCAAAAATTGTTCCAGATTATGTAAACACCTCGCATTAGATGGCGCTAGTTCATGACCACAAACTGCTCAGAAATATCCTTGGCTTGCTTGCATGTTAAGTGATTTAGAACAAATTCTAAATTTATACATGGATTAGCAGAAATGATTAATATGAATTATTGCAAGAAAAATGTGCTTTAACTACACAACTGTGTAGATTATGTTGTGAGTTAAGTGCAAATATGAAAATATGATTTCAAAAATACCAGAGAAGGACAGCATTCTGAATTTTTATTTTCATTCACTTGAGAACATGCAAAACTTAAGTATAAACAATTTCGAAAAAGATGTAAAGTATCATCTTATCTTTAAGGTAAAATAATGACATTTGCTTACCACAATGAATTGGGTTGACCAACACTATATCTCCGCCTATTGATGTGGTAGCGGCGCCGAAGAGCTGTAGAGACAGGATTCACCCTCAGAATGCTGTCTCTTATGCGATGTCGCTGAACCTGAATCCTCCTGTGCTGGATAGCCCCCAAGATCATTGATTGTCCTGCTCTTGGAGCTGTTTGGAGTATGTCAGTGATGACCTGATCCAACTCCGCATCACTTATGGCACTGTAGACATTACTCCCAAATGGCATATTGTATTCGTGTCTCCTGTTTCTAAGGGTTCTAACAGATACACCTAACACATTTGCCATTTGGACCCATGAGAATCCCATCCCATGTAACAGTTCAATTTGTGACTGACAAATTGAGATTCTCTGCCTACCAACAGGCCTTCCAACAATCATGGTTTCATCTGCGAGTTGTTCATCATCGTTTGCATTATCTACCAAATTTGCGGCAATCTCAAGTAAGTATAATAGTTGTCTCAACGCTTCCTGAATACTTAAAATTTGGCCAGCATTTTGTTCATCCAAGAACATGACCATACGATTGTTCATAATATTAAGACTGTCCAAATAGCCAAAGCCTGTCAGTGCTAGATGGGCAAACTCCTGATGATGTTCTGGGCGCGACACCAAACCAGAAACTTCCCCAACAAATCCTCTTAAACTGTTCACAAAATGGGTTAAAATCGTTCTCATATCTGTATCGCAATCCAGGAGGTGGCGGCATGGCAGCACCCCATCTAAAAACGTGTAGAAGCAAAATACAAACCAAGAATCTTTGAGAAGACAAGATTTTGGCCATTTTCTGCAACATACTAATGGGCAGGACATCACTGTAGCCTTAACAGTCGGCAACTCTTTTGAAATGTTGATATGATCCAACTCTGCAAAATATGAAAATAAGTAATGGTAATGATTTAATCCTCAACAGACTGGGCTATTTGGGAGGTACATATATTGAGGCTGCGTGGGGGGCATGATGGCCCTCTCAATCATACATCAGCAAATCATTCATGGGAGAAAAATAATTATTCAAAATTTTCCAAATTTCAATACTGAATCCCAAAATTTGTGGCACTTTAAGAGTTGAAGAGGCTCTGAATCAGATAATCTAGCAAATTGGAGAGAAATCAAATCTTCCTTAGGCTTAAGGCAATTTTGTGGTCTGTTTTCACTGCTGCTATGGTGAATCCCAAGAAAGAGAAGCAACTCTTAAGTAGCAAAAATGTGCCAACCCACACATTTTCATACGAAAGTTTCCATGACACAACTTTAAGCGTTATAGACTCTAATTTGCAAAGTACCTAATGAATCTGACAACTGAGATATGCAACTTTGTCATACTTACTAAAAGATTGAATGAGATGCCAGAATATGATGGCAAAATCATTTCTAACTAGGAATTATGCTTTTTTGTGTGATGTGGGATAGCACTATATTCTCCCTATCTTTGGAAGCGATAAGTTTATTAGAAATTCTACAATTTGGATATGAAATACAGGTAGCTTGAGCTTGTAAAACAAGATTTATCAGGTTTTAAAGCATTTATTTCAATCATGATATTACTAAATCGAGTTCAGTTCCGCGTATTACAAGTTGTTAAACGTGTGGGTTAGCACTATTTTGATGTCGAAAAAGCAAAAATTATTTGTTGTTCTTTTGCGGAAATTCATGTTCAAAAGCATCCGAAATGTCCACTACATTCCTAAAGGTAGCATTTGTGTGATCAAACTTAAAATTTGAGGAACGACAAAAATGGCTATGGGAATTGCATGGATACTACATGTAGAAGCATTATAGTCTAGTGCTAACCCACAATCAGAATCACTTGTCAGCAATGTCATAAAACTTACAACTTGATCTACTTGCACTCATCCTGTGTACTTGGTCAATGAATTAACCTGGTCCCGCAAACGTGACAAGTCTGTTAACGGAACAACACAGCATGCTTTTCTATTGGTTACTCGACGGCATGCTGTCGACCTACGACTCGAGTCTGATAAGCGGCAGTTTTCTTCTTAAAATTCACCATTTTTAGTGCCTTCATCAGATTTGAAGCAGGAAAGGGAAAATTGAGAGCCTCAGGAATATGTCATTGATGATCATAAGTAAATTAAAATCAAAACTTTTCCTCTCTTTTATAGAAGATCCAAGTCTATGTATTTCACGTTCGCGTCAGCTAGTAGTTTCGTTATTCAAAACACCGTTTTGACTTATGGGTGTTTACATGTACGTTCTCCAAATTCACACAAGCTCATCTCGAGTATTTACTCTTTCAATTACTACATTTCAAGACACCTGACAAAAGACCATGCTTTCTGGATTTTTAAAAAACTTTTAAAAGCAGTTACTATAGTATTAGGCCAATCTCAAAATGTCAAACATGTGGTTGTGGGTTAGCACTATATTGCATCGACCCCCTGAACTAATAAATAATACTAGGGGCAGAAACACTACATACATGTATGGTCTGATGCCCCTTGTCTGCGCATAGACACATAACTGCGCGATTCTAACATCACAAAAGACGCAACGAACACAATCATCTTTAAATCAATTCTAGCAATATGTATCACTGAAAACATGATGACAAACGGGCGAAAGGCATCTATTTTATGTATTTTTACTCACATGCCTTGAAAATGCCACTTTCATGCAAAAAATCCCAAACTGTGTGTGAAGTGAGTGAGTGCGCAGACAAGGGCACCTTCCTCTTTTACTTTTTTTAGCATCAATTTACACCATCGCCTTTTCTTGTAAAAATCACATTGTTCTTGTTAGGATTTCGATGGGAATTTCGGCACAGTTACTCCCTAAGTTAGGGTATGAGGATTAAAATGAGGTCAGCCATTAGAGGAATACAAAAATGAAAGTTTGTCAATTTTCAGTGAAATATCACTAGGTGCGCAGACAAGCCTAGCCGCCCTAGGGTCCCCCCATCATACAAGCTTATGTGAGATTCTATATTAAAATACAAGATTCCACTCCATCATGTCCACGTTCGTCATCGCGGTAGAAAAGCCCCGAGTCAATAGCTTAAATGTCAATGATTAACAGTTACATACTAAATAGATCTAGATCTCCAGTAGTACATGATCTAACATTCATGGCATTAGAGCTACCACACTACATAACCGGCGTTAGAATCTAGATCTAACACGTACTAACGTTAACGTTGTAACTGTTAGTTAACAAAATAATTTAGACCTTTTGGTCTTGCCTCTAGGATAACCACAAACGTACAAACTACAGTGACATACTTTGATTTTGATTCCAGCAATATAATAACGTTAGACATCCGTGTCTATATAGTAGATCTTCACGGTGTCTACTCTAGTGTGGCCTCGGTAGGTACGCGTATGTGTAACTGTTAGGCGGGGCCGGGGCGCGGCCGGATGATCGGAGGCCTAGGCACCTTCACCGCAGTACCGACAGGCGAGACTGGTCGTCCCGCGCCGTCTGTACTGTACTGCCGTCCGAGCTGATGATCTAGCTTGCGCTTGCTCAAAATACAGCGCCCCCTTTTGGCCGAGAAAAAAGAGGAACGTATTTTTGGAAAGAGTGAAATGATTTCTTGCGAAAGAGAGGAATGGATTTTTACGTGACAACAAAGAGGAATGAATTTATCAACGTACTGTTATGGCCTTAGGTAGAGGCTCAAGATCATTCATTGGATTGTATTATCCAACAAAAGTAAAAATGATTTTTTTTGCTGAAAGTAAAATTATTCTTTTTTGCGTCAAAAGTGAAATATATTTTTGTGAAAAGTGAAATATATTTTCGTGGAAGTGAAACGATTTATTGTGATAAAGGTGAAATTTATTTTTATGAAAGTAGGCCTAAAATGTATTTCTGTGAAAAAGTGAAATGATTTCGGTGAAGATGTGAAAGTAGTTTGTGAAGAGTGAATGAATTTTTTTTTTTAGAAAGTGAAAAGTTATTTGACATTGAGTGAAAAATGATATTTTGTGAGAAGTGAAAGTGAAATAATTTTGGTGGAAAGTGAAATGCATTTTGGAAAAAAGTGAAACATATCTTTGTGATAAAGTGGAATGAATTTTTTTTGAAAAGTAGAATATATTTTTGGAAAGTGAAATATAAATTTGCTGGAGTGAAATGGTCTAGTGAAAGAGAATATATTTGTTCAAGTGAAATATATTTTGAATTGATTCCCTTATGGCGTGCCATAACCGCTCCCACTGCCAGAGTTGAATAAACGGCAGAGTTACATTCCTCGTGTTTCGGAAAAGCCCACACTGAAAGGAAACGCTGGTTTCTATAAGAAGCATTAACTTGAGAGAGGAACAGAGAGAGAGAGAGAGAGAGG
>JAPZVO010000669.1:0-28661 GCA_029962745.1 Echinometra lucunter
GCGCTTCTTCAGACGCTGACGTCAAGTCATGCAAAGGCCAGCAGAAAAAGGGGACTAAGCCTATAATATGCTACCACATAATTCTCCTACCACGTATCCTACCACACATGCTAGATACCACACGTTCGATAACGGCTTGTTCGGAGGGGCGTTTTTTTGTCATCACAGAGCGCGCAGAGGTTAGTGATGTTCCGGACTCCGCTTCCAGGTGAATTGTTCGGTCATATACTTTGGATAAATTAGTGAGATCTCCAGCTCAGCCAGGCGCAGGCAGCGGTTGATTGTATAACTGACTGTCAACAAGCTTGTAAGGTTCGGTGTCCTGAACTTGGTGGCGGAGTATTGAAGCCCCCATTGATACTCTATGTAATACCTGCATAAGTATTCAGAAGGGACGAGTTTCACCTCTCCTCAGCAGGAATGGACATGCTGATGGTCCGCATCTGCCTAGGGGTTGTCTTAATTTTGGTTTGATTTGATTTTTGATATATTTAGACTCAAAATTTGCAATAAAAGTGCACTGCGCAAAGGCACAGACACATCAGAAACCGGAGGATGCATGAATGTGACATGGTGATACAAGGATATGTGGAGGGATCTACAGGAAAGACTAGCTTGTGTGTTGTAGACCCCATAACTGAATAATGATAATATGAGCCATGAAAACTGATGACATTGCCACACAAAACGTATGTATGACATACCTTATAAGGCTGGAGATAAAACTACAAAATTACAATGACATAAAAGAGATTGTGTTGCGAGTGGAATTATTTATACACGTAGATGTATATGAAACCGACGCAATCAACATGAATAGGAATTTTGGAATGGAAAAATAAATATGCAAAAACCATAGCTTAGTGTTATTGCCAACGGCCGTTCGGGTTTTGGAGGGATATGATGGTCGTTTACCTGCCTGGTTTTAATATTCATGTAAAGTGCTCTTATGACATTACACATAGCATATATTTTTGCGATTGTACGTAAACCATATTGGCAAAGCAGAAATTGATAACGGTCATAAATTTGGAGAATATGATTTTAGCGAAACATGGTGTGAGTATGCCATGTATAACAGGTATCCCTTGTGTTCGTTTTTATAACATTTGTCTGCGAGAGCACAATTCGCTGATAATGGGAGTTCATGTCACGGTGATGTATGAGCCCTATGTTATTTAATAAGGCAATCTGTAAATGTTATCTATATGTGAATTCCATGATACTTCTTATTAATCATAATAAATAAATAAATAAATAAATAAAAATGGTGCTTTCCACATCTTTAATAACAGTACTCTCAGACACAATTTATGTAGACAGGGCAATAATGCTTTACACCTGAGGTATAATCGGGAGTTGTGGTAATTAAGCTTGTGACAGTTCCTGTGAGTGATATCCAAAGACGAGCTCAGGGCCGGCTAATTATTATTATATATTGTGGCATAACTACATAATTTGTTTATAATGGAAGGAAATGATTGCAACAGGTACCGACGTTAAGTTGAAGTGGTATGGCTGGGCCTTGAGGACGTGAAGGTACTGGCACGTGCAAAGTGTCGTTTTAGATGAAACGCCTGCTTTAGGCTTAATGCCTTGGAGCGGGAAAGGTAGATTGTGTTAAAGGAAAGACTTAAGAGGTGACATCACCATTTTAAGATTGCAGTTTGTTTCGGTGTGATTTTTGTTTTCTTCCATCCCAGTTTTTTTGCTGGCAACATCAATTTTCTGAATTGTTAGACCCAGGGCTACATGAAAATAACCATTTCCGTAAGTCACACCGGGGGTGCACTATGACCCCCACTAGCCCATGGCCTATATGTCATCATGATCTCAAGATATCTAAAGCTGATTTAAAGAAACACTTGCCCTTTTCGCAGTGGATCCCCACGTAACCTTCCTGACAAGAGCAACGAAAACCACTGAGTGTCTCCGTACAGTTCCCTCCATTTAGACACGGTTGTGAGAGACACGCTACAAGAGAAAAAAAAAAGAGAGAGAGAGAGAGAGAGAGGGGGGGGGGGGGGGACCAAGAAAGCAAAAGATGAAAAAGAAAATAATTCTTTCGCCTGTTTTCATTTTCTTTTCACTTGAGAATATATAGTTTGGTTTAGAAAAATACACTTCAAGTCCAATTGTCGAAATCACGGCATGCAGGATTCTTCCTTCAGTTAATTCATTGTCAACATTGAAATACAAAGTAGACTAAGAAAAAGTGGATTATAGCTCTGTTGTCAAAATGATTAAGAACAGAATGAAGGAAAGATTTATATTGGTTTTAAGGCAATATTCCAAGCAAATTTTATTATTTTATCATGTATTAGCAGGACGGGGAGTTTTAGGAATTTGAGTATGCGCAGTACAAAATTTTGCACACGACTCGCAAAATGAACGTGCGCGTCGTGTTTGCGAAAAGCTCCTACTAAGGAGCTAAATCGATATCGAGAACGGTTCTCAGCCAAAATAACGTCCGTTCTCGGTGGAGGATGGAGCTGGTTATCTAGCATTAGTGCGTAAGGTATTTACACGCGCAGCGTCTCAGTATCACCGAACGGAGAGCGAAAGCTCCAAAACATTGTATGACGGGGCCGCATCTCTTATTGCTGCTGCGTCCTAGAGGGACGTTCCCGTCGTGTTTGTGAAAGCTCCCTAATTATCATCGAGGGGGAGGAGGATACTAATCAAATATACCATGCACTGAGAAGTTCTAGTTGAGGTTATGGATTCTGAGGTGACTGGCATAGCACTATTTTCTGAGGGGCGCAGCCAGGAAGAAAATAGTAACTATGCCATTCACCGAAGAGTCCATAATATCAGCTGGTACTTCGAAATGAGTGCATGGCATATTTGATTTATATCCTACAACACAAGAGACAAAATGGACATAAAAACAGTAATAATAAAAAAGTCAACTTACCACATTTGCTTATTTTGCCTATAGTCACACAAGGTCGTTGCTCAAACTTAAAGCCAACGATGCAACAATAGCGATGAAAATTTGCAGTAAGCAAGAAACGAAAAACTAGAAAACTCGAACACATTTACAATGTCTATAGTTTCATGTTTTAGTTATTTGTTATAAATATTCACCCATGAAAAATATGAATGAGTGCGGTTGGATTAGTCATCGTAGGATGGGGGGGGGGGGGGGGGGGTTGGGTGTCCGGACAGGTAACAAAAATGAAGCCTTTTTTTTGTCTTTGGATTAAACTTAAACTATGCATTGATTTGTGCTAATCATCATCAATATTTGTTTTCTATAATATTTTCTAACATTTTGTGCTAAAAATTTAATTGGCTGGTTAAAATCAACTGTCCGGATACACAACCTGTCCGGACACCCAACAACTGGGTATACAATGCAATGCACCAATGCACGTACAATCACAATGCAGTGCAGCGCAGGTGTTCGACGCGCTCAGTCTCACGATATCGGATATCGATAGCTAAATATCCCGTTATCGTAAAATGTGACGTCAGAATCTTCGTATAGCCGAAAATATACCGAGGTCTGACGTCAAACCATATCCATTTCTTTTCATGATGAAATTATTTTTAGTCACATGAGAAGTTCTCGACCAATCCTAGTCAGATAAGTACAAGTCCGAGTTGGCGACCTCAGAATTACTTTGAAATGATTTTGCATAATTAGAAAGTGTCAAGTTTGCCCCAATCATAAAAAACCGAAAAGGAATGAAATTAGAATAAAAAGCCAAATCAAAAGCAAAGCAAAAACAAAACAAAGCAAAGTAAAAACAAAAATGAGCTCATAGGTTACCTACCCGGAAATGTGCAATACAAGTTGGTTTTGTCCCTCGCTTCCTCTGGCGTTCTGACGTCATATTCAGGATGATCAGGTGGTAAATACTTGGGAACCAACTTGACCAATTCTTCTGTTTGTTCGTAGACAACATAAGGGCAGATATCTTTGGGTATTGCAGGGCATAACTCATCGAGGAGAATACCTGTTTTTAACGTGGGATTAAAGTTTGCATGTTTGAGTCGAGTTGTTGTCAACATCACATTGCCTTATTGCAGGAATCTGACCTGAAATCCCTTGATAAGGGGGAATACAACATCAGGGGCCCGTTGCATAAAACTTACTATAATAGTAACTTTGCTATTATAGTAAGTCTTCATGGAATACGCCTACTGGATTTTGATTGGCTGTTGAGAATGGCATGTTGCTCAACAGCCAATCAAAATCCAGTATTCTTCCACATCAACAAACAGGTTAGTTTGAAATCCGTCTGGCCAGGGGCAGAGGCACATCATACTGTGCGCCTGTCTCAGAAACGGATTTTATTTAACATCTTTTGTCGCATCCTGGCTACTGACGACGAATGCGACGTACTAACCTGTCTATAGCCCTTTGCCTGCAAATTAAAGGGTTTTATGCCATTTTCGGTTTTGTTACATAATAGCAAAGTTACTATTATAGTAAGTTTTATGCAACGGGCCCCTGTTTTGATGTTATTGCACAGTGGATCTAGGATAAATAACCGACAGGAAACAGGAAAAGAACACATTCCTTTTACGGAAATGATAGGGGGGGGGGGGAGAAAAAGGAATAACTCATCATTAATCAATAGGAAAAACAAAGATGATAGGAGTTCCTAAATTTGGGGTAGGGCGGTTAACGATTAGCACTGTCTTCATATGAGGTGTTGAAAAATTGATTGCCAGGTTTTGTAAAGTTCGATCTGACACAGTTGTGGTTATAATAGGTGTTCAAAAACTCACTTCAGTCTTTAATAACTAAAATTATAACTATATGAGAGTGAGGTGTTCACATTGTAACGTTGAAAGAGTTTATTTCTATAAGTATAAGTATACACGCTGTAAGTAATTTATTGTCCACATCAGGATATTTGCTTTCCACTAGTTGTCACAAGAAATAATACAGTGTAAAGAAAACATACGAATCATACAATATAAACATGTACAAAAAAGTATGTGAATACATCCAGGAGACATAATGAACGAAAGAGAAAAAAATATACATAGGATTTCACTTCATTTATATAAAACAACTTGGTTATATCAGTAAGTTCCACAAGAATTAGGTTGTCAAGGATTAAAAATTTTAAATTTCATTATCATTATTGTTATTCTTTATGATGATGATGATGATGATGATGACGATGATAATGACGATGATGATGATGATGATGATAATTATTATTATCATCATCATCATCATTATTATTATCATTGTTATATCATTATAATTGCTATTACAATCCTTATCCTTATTATTACGGTTATTTTTATAATATATATCATGATTATGATAAGTAGTAGTGTTATTATCACACTTATTATTATCTTTATTATTATCATTACTATCATCATCGTAATTTACGCTTACATTATTCATACTGGATTACTTCATATTAGCTTGATCGATTACAGATGGTTTCATGCATGGTTCCTAGCATATATTGACATTGGCGTTAATTAATTGAAAAGATAATTAGGAGTAGTGAAGCGCGTCTAGCTTTGGCATTTTACAGATAGATGGAGTCAAGGACAAAGGGAACCCCGTTTGGGTTCGTGGTGCACATAGGCGTATTCCTGATCTTTTAACATTGAATTGTTCACTCAGTGGGTGGGAGGGATTGTGCATTATTTGTTTCCTTTTAGAGAAGACATTTCTGATCCAGATCTTCAAGTGATGGTAGATGATACTATGATTAGAGGGTAACTAAATGAAAAAAAAAATGTATGTTTTTTTTTAATCGGTAATAATTACATCACATTTCTTTTGACTTCTTAATGTACGTTTGTGTCATGTATTTTTAATAAAAAAAAAATTGTTATACCTGCTGGGCTCCACCCACAAGAAACCTCCAAATCAAAATTACTTTTCTGACATCATTAGTCAATCATCAGTCAGCAAGAAGAACATGAACAAAGACATTAGCAGGTCCCTTCCCATCAACTGACCACCTGTTCAACATAGCATTGCAGGTTTTCATATAATAGCCAATTACAACACTTTTTTTCATGGTGTTGCTTGGCATTTCTTTAATAGCAACTGCTTAAAATACAATTGAATTCTGTGAGTCAGCAATGTAGTGTATTTGAATATTTAAACTGCACTGATATGCACATCAACATTTTGTTCTTCTTTCATAATTTATAGAGACATAAAGATGAATATAGCATACAAATATCGACTGCTTTGACGGGCATGGTTGGAACTATAGCCCAAGGTGATCTCGAAACTGTACTATGTCCCAAGACGAAGTCGAGGGGCATAGTACAGTCTCGAGATCACCGAGGAGCTATAGTTTTAACCTTGATCCGAAAAATAAGCAGTCAATATTTGTTTTATATACCGCATCCCACTTAATTTATGCTAAATTAGGGCATTAGAATGAAGTTGTCGTGCTACCGGTCATCAGAGAAGTTAAAGGGGGTACCCAATGCTGAAAGAAAGTTAGTTCATTTAAAACAGTATGGTTTTATTAGCAGAAAATCATCTGCCTAAAGTTTTTTTAAAAGTCGTATTGCCAAGGAAACCCCCAAATGTGGTAAGATTTCAGGATATTTTTGACCCCTCAGTTGTGACACAGTTTCAACTGGGTACCCCTTTGACGTCAAAATGACGTCAAAGTGGGTACCTTGTCGCGCACTTCTAGCAAAATGCGCGCAAGGTATAATACATATTGTACAGTTTAGCGCGCAGTACAACTGCAATGCGCGAAACTGGGTACCCACTTTTACATACCTTATACTCAATTTTTTTTTTTTGTCAGCTCTTGACTTTTTATGAGAAAATTAGCCAAAATGCATTAATTTCGATTGAAAATCATCATGTTTTTCATGTAATTTTTCTTAGAATTCTATTCTCGATCATATATCATTTTTTTTACCATTGTGTAATCACTTTTATGTATGCATAAAATATTGATACACGTGCTAGATACCTACGCGCATCTTACCCGGCCTACTTCTCGAGAGCTAGCCGTAAGAAATCATGTACGTGTGTATTGTACACGGAGGTTGAACTGTCATGCCCAGTCAATAGTTTTTTTTGCTACATGCCCGGCAGTCAGCTGGCGTTTCCATGCCTGCCGCTTTGACCAGTCAGAGGCTTAGAATCTTAGAGTATAAGGTATATAATAATACATGTAAATCAACATTGTATAAACACAAAGTAGATAACATTAAAACAAAAGTACAGCAGAACATAATTATAGTATTTGTTGCTCTTGATTAAGAATATCATTATACAAAGTTTGAAATCTATATCCATTTCCCTTTTTCGAAAACAAATATATAAGCAAAACAATATAATTAAACAATATATTCAAATATACCAGCAAAACGAAGAGAATCATTGTAGCTGTTTTTTTTTAAACAGAATGGCATAATAACAAAATATCAGAGGCATCACAAATTATAGAAAACTAGCTGTCATGCATGTGAAGAATTAATACGTATAAAAATAGAGTATAAAGTTGACATTCTCTGTTTGAAATAAATATATATATATATATATATATATATATATATATATATATATATATATATAACTCGAGGGCAAATCATTATATTGGCCGCAATTTTAATCTTGTTACAGACTTACATAATTATGATACAAGACATAGTCAACATAATTTTATCTTGTCCGAACAAGTAGGTAGTATTGGCAACTGCTTTTATCATAACGCAGTCAAATACTGGAATTTTCTCCCCAATGATATCAAAGCAGTTGAAAACTTTGCATACTTTAAAAGACTACTAAAAGAGTTCCTATCACTTGAGTCTAAGAAAAAAGAAACAAGTGACATGATTTACACAATTGTATGATATGCTTTAGACATAAAGATCAGTATTGTTTTCTCTACCTTATCGATATTCATATGTATTATTTCGTTCTTTTCTCTAACTTACCGATATCATATGTATCATTTCGTTCTTTTGTGTTGATTTTTTTGTTTTAAATGTGTTGCTGTTAAACTCCTGTAAAAATGTTTCATTATGTATATAGTGCTAAATACTTACCAGCCACGTTACCGGCAGTCAAGTTGTTGTTCTCTTTAGGACCCCATTGTAAATAAGCTTTCGAGCTTTCATGGGTCATCCTGTCAAGCTTTAATGAACTTCTTCTTATGTTATAACATGTGCTTTTTATCACTATGTATCTGAACTTGACAAATAAATCAAATCAAATCAAAAATCAAAAAATATAAACAGAACCAAAAAAGAGAATCGATGTTGCTGTTATTTTCAAAGCGGCATAATAAGAATATCCAAATAACAAGGGCAACATATAGTAAATTAGCTATATCTTGCTTGTGAAAAGTTAATACATGAAGAAATTAAGCATAAGAATATGAAAATGTCACATTAATGGTAGTTACATTATGTAAAACAAGAAAAATCATGATATCAATTTTGACAAAATTCAAATACGGATAACAAACAGAATCAATGCAATAAAGTAGTAGTATAAAAACATGCAGTGCAATTGTGAACAGGTGGTCAGTTGATGGGAAGGGACCTGCTAATGTCTTTTGTCCATGTTCATCTTGCTGACTAATGATTGACTGATGAAGTCAGAAAAGTCATTTTGCTTTGAAGGTTTTTTGGGGGTGGAGCTTTGCAGATAAAACAAAAATGATATAAAAAATAAATATAAAATATATGACACAAATTTACATCAAATAATCAAAAGATATGTGGTGTATACGATATTATAGAAGCTCAGTCAACATGCATTTTTATTTTAGTCATACCCTGTTTATTAATGGACATTTAAAAATAAGATTTCATCATATTTTCACTTAACGAAAATCAAGGTACCAATTATTATGTGTATCAGTGATTACATTAAAAAACAGAGCAATTGATTAACATTGTGCATTATATACTAACAGGTGGGGCGCCAGGGTATTTTGATAGGGGCCGGCAACATGACCCATAGGTGAGTTTACGTTTTAAATGAAGAAACAGGCGTATTATAGTAACATGACTCAACCCTCTCTTTTCCCTTCCTGTTCTTTCTCCTTTTTCTTCTTTTTTCAGGGGTCAGGGGTCGCACCCTGCCCCCTTGTAGCGCCGCCCCTGCATAATAATATTTCAGAGCATCTTTTGACACTGAGTATCAAGCGATTGAAAGAAATAAGTATTAGACTGTATTGTGTTCTGAGTTCATTTACTGATACAGATTCTGTGGCAACGATTTTCGAAAAAGTGAATATTTGATGAAATTTGCGGAGAATCGTTTACAGAATATTGATAAATGAAATTTCACATAAGATAATCCAAATGAAATTTGTACTCTTCACCTTATTAATGTGAAAACCTCAGTCTTAAACAAATCAGAACTGCTGAATTGTGAATGACGACTGCATATAATTCTGACAATACATAACAACGTATAGCAATAAATTTATGACATTCAATTTGGTGATTTCGAGGGAATGCAAAATAGAAAATAATCATTCTAAGCAGAATTTGACTGATTTATAGTTCTTTGATAAAAGTAATTTACGTGAACAAACATACACTTTTTACTTACTCTTTGGCTTGAGAATGAAGAAGATAATCGCTAGCTTCAAAAGCTGACCAAAAGCGTGAAATAGAGAGAGATATGAAAATTGAGCCATACCGGTGAAAAATCATATCAAACCAAGTAGAATTACCCACAAAGACTTAATAAGATTTCTGTTGTGTAAACTTTTAGTGTATTTATTTGGATGAAACATATCTCTAACATTTTAGAATAATACACGTTATGATAAGAAACAAGAAACAAATCGGTTGCACATTATCAGATTAGAACAGATTTTATGGCATTTTGCGTTGATGAACTTTACACTTCACGGTACGCAGAATGTTATGAACATATTCTTTTTTGTATTGTGTGTTTAATTGAATCACAGGCATGATAAAAATTTTTTTACAGATTAACAGTAGAAATTGGTAAACAACAAGTAAAAAAGAAAACGAAAAAAAAAATGAAGGACAAGAAAGTGATGATTCATTTAAACTTAAACATGTTATAATGAGCAGCTACATAGATTAAAAAATTCATTTGAGCCTAACAGCGTCTTTTATTAGAAACACTCACGTAAAATACCTAATATGATTCTTAAAATATGTTATTTATCTGACAACTGCTATTTTAGAAGAGAAGTCCCCAAATTCAAATAAGGAAACATACCATTCTGCTGCAACCTTTCAAGAACACGGCATGAACAAGATTATGATTCAGACTTCACCCTAACACAGCAAAAATACTCATCCTTGTTCTGCAGCCAGTATGGATAATGTGTTCATACCATAGTAACGTTCATGCATTAGAAAATTAGTTATGCTTATCCGTCCTTTTTTGTTGCACTTGTGTTTGCTGCAGCGAGACACCTCATTAGCTACGACGAATGTTACAAAATTAAGGCAAAGCTATTCAACATCCTCCTAGTCCTTGATATCACTAATTAATCAAAGATAGCATAATACTGATGATAATTACATCATATTGGATGGCTCTGAATGGGATACCAGAGAATATTCTACGAATTAGGGCCAATATTGCACTCATCTTCTAACGAGTGAAATATTTCTGGTATTCCCTGAAATAACGCCATCCAATATAATTATGATCTATACCCAACAGGAAAGTGATTTAAAATTCAATAAGAATCATTTCAGCAACCAAAAGGGGCCCCCATCGCACATTTATTTTGATCACACAAGTCTGACTTACATGTACCTCTTTATCATCTAAGTGTACCTCTTTATCATCTAAGTATCGTTTACGCATTGCGTGTATCCGCGCCATAGATCCGCGCACTGTAATCCTTATTGCGTATGTTTTTTACATAACCCCCGCTTTCAGACGTACCAACTTATCGTATATTCATACGACCCCCATACGGTCTCCCCCTAGAGAGTGAATATCAAATTTTTTACTCTTGATTCACTCTTAATTCACTCTAAATTTACCCTTAACAGAGTGAATGCGTTCATTTTTTTTTTGAAGAGTGTCATGATAGCCTTCCCCTCATGTTGCGTCCCCTTCAACTAGCAGGGACATAGTTGTCCCTGCTATGCCTGTTCATTAAAGCACTGCAGATATGGAAATTCTCAATTACGGCTCCATACTGCCATCTCTTGAAAAAATACCAACTAAATAAATAATTCAAGCTAGCCAAATGCTCTATCAGTTCTATACTAGAGAAACCTCTCCCTTCTTTGGTGCTGTGCAGCTTCCATTCCTTTTCATATTTTTAATTATTTTTCAATAACATGCTCTGATAGAAAATGTACTTGAGCATGCTGAAGCGGGGTTCCAACGTACATATTGGATAGAAGCTTCTCTATTGCTCATTTATTGTCATTTATATTCAGACCATAATTTTCTATGCAACCTTCGACAGCAATCTAATTGAATAGAGAAGGATAGAATTAAAATTGACAAATACAGTTTGGTTACACAATATACAGACGCCAAGGTATGAGCATGCATACATTATCTGGAGATTTAAAGAGAAACTTTCCTTCTGTTAAATGTGATAAATGATTTTGTACTGCCATCCCTTGAAAAAATACCAACTAAATAAATAATTCAAGCTAGCCAAATGCTCTATCAGTTCTATACTAGAGAAACCTCTCCCTTCTTTGGTGCTGTGCAGCTTCCATTCCTTTTCATATTTTTAATTATTTTTCAATAACATGCTCTGATAGAAAATGTACTTGAGCATGCTGAAGCGGGGTTCCAACGTACATATTGGATAGAAGCTTCTCTATTGCTCATTTATTGTCATTTATATTCAGACCATAATTTTCTATGCAACCTTCGACAGCAATCTAATTGAATAGAGAAGGATAGAATTAAAATTGACAAATACAGTTTGGTTACACAATATACACACTGTAAACATAAGTTAGTCATTGGCGCTTATAAATTAGTCAAAATGACTAATTTAGATTTGTCAAGTCTCAATGACTAATTAACCTCAGTCAAGACTAATGTTAAGTCACAGATGACTAGTTTAGGTTAGTCATTGCTGATGCTTTTGACCAATGTAAACCAGTCATTTGTTAGAGTAAAAGTTTATATTCCAAGTTTCTAATTGCTTCAAAATTACTGGGATTTGAGTTCATACCGAACATGAAATTAATGTCCAGGCATTTTTTTGTGTGTTTTCAACGATTTGAAAGAACCATATCAATAAATTGCTTATTGATTAATAAAATGCTACACAAAATACATCAGTTAATTTATAATGACCATTTTTTGATATTCAATCAAAACATATTTGTTGCATAAACAATGGCCATTATAAACTAACTGATGTATTTTGTGTAGCATTTTATTAATTCATTGATAACGTAATGTTATGGTTCTTTTAAATCAATGAAAACACAAAATTTGCCTGGATAGGATTATCGTTGCCGACGTCAATGACTAAAGCTTCCGGTCATACGACTAACTTACGGTACGGACGTGCATGTTCACGATGCATTGTGCACCGTATACTGCGCATGCATCGCGCGCACACGTTGTTCGCGCGCCCTGTTCAAAATTAATTCGGCAACTGTCACTTGTAAGATTCCCGGTAAGATGGTCGTCCAACTGCAACCCCAGCGTTCATCAAAGCCATCAAACGTCATAAAAGTCCAGGCAAAAGGCTCAGAAATTGTCATCAACTTCAAGGTAAGTCTGGTTTTCGGTTGACGATCTTTTTTTGTCGAAATTTCCTTTCACTCAAGTCAAGAGAGATTTTTACTAATTTTAGTAGGGCGACAACCTAGGCTACTACTACTAGCACGTGTACCTACGGACCCCCGTACACACAACTTAAGTGTAAGCACTGTGCTGCAACAGTCACTGTTTCATGCTTAAACATCTCAATGAACAGATGTTTCCTAATTTATGTTGAGAGCTCATTGAATGCACACTGCCAGTTCATTCATTCATTCTGCTTCACTGGAACAGGAGTTGTGCTCACAAAACAGTAGAGTATAATAACATATGCACATGCCTGACATTGCACGGTTCAATTGTAAAGTATTTTGGTGGTTTTATAGGAAGATGGGGCTCCATACATCAAAGAGACAACGCCAACCTCTCCGAATGCAACGACTTCGCAATTTCCATTGATGGAGTTGGCGTTGCCCACTGCACCACACTTTTTGCTGCTGTGGCTGTCTACTTCGCCTCGTTTTATGTTTTCAACCTGGCTTATCCTTCAACGTTGAAGAAGACGCTGACATTCATTCAGAAAGTTATCTTGAATATTCAGGATAATATTAAGATCGAGCGTTCTGTGGCCACACTGCTTGAGAGATTTAACAATCTGGAGTAGATCTCCCAGCTGGAAGGATTTGTCTCTAATTTGTTTACTTGAGGAGAATCAAGCATGAACATACTAGTATTTTGATTTTCTCGGGGCCTGACAGAAATAGAACCCATAGGGAGCTACACAAGAGGTTTGCCTGCCACAAGGGATATTGACATTAGTTATTTTAGAATAAGTCAACGTTTGACTACAAAATTTTCACAGCAGAATCCTTGTAATTTTTACTTGATTCTAGAATAGTTTTAGCTCAAGTTGAGGACTATCCCCAATCATGTCATTTACCTTTAATGTGTTTAAATTCCAACCAAAGAACAAGACATGGTTTTACGGGTTACTTCTTGAGGTTATCAGATCATGCAGCTTACAGAATGTTTTTTGTTTGTTTAATTGATTTGAGTGTGAGTAAGGGTAAGAAATGTGACATTCCTCGTGTCTACACGTTTTTTGGTTTTTTTTGTGTGAATTAAGTAGGGTTTTTTTCCCTGTTTGGTCGCATTTTTTTTGTCAGGCTTTAAATTTTTTTGGAAGTAAACATATGGCATGATCCCTCGTATGTGTTTTTATGCTGGTTTTGCAAAATTGTTGCAAATTCAAGAGATTCTGTGATGTCAGATTTTTTTTATATATATTTGATTTACATTTTGACTTGATAGTAATTACGTCTTATTCATGTACCTGTGATTTAACACCACAGAACACGACTTTGCATTAGGGATACACCTTGACGAGTAATGAGCTTTGAATGTATTTTTTGTAAATTTCTCTATTTTCTTTATATTTTTTTTATTTGGGGGGATGCGGGCAACAAACAACATGTTTTCCGTGCTTCAATAGGCCCTATTTCTGTGTACATGTTTTGTCTTCTAGTTTTGCCAACTTCCTGCAAGTTTAAGAGATTTACTGAAGCTGAACTTGTGTATATACATGTATATAAGATGTGTTACTTAAAACAAGGTTTCTGATTGGTCAGATGCCATTGTGTAATTCGTTATATGTGACCCGTCACGTCAAAATCAGACAGAAGTCGCGCGAAGAGAAGCCGAGAAAATGGGCAAAATAGTAAAAAACTCCAAATTTTTCGAAATTTTGTTTTCTTTATTTTCTGGATCTTCCATGTTTCAAGTATGCTCTGTAAAAAAATCTAGCGAAAACAATAAAGGGAAAGGGTCGAAAAAGTAAATTTTCTGCCAGTGTTTTTTTTCGGTCAGTCAGATCTTTTTCGGACACACGAGCGAGATCCAAAGATCAAATTTGGCTCCGCGCTAAGCTCCGCCCCCTAGCGACACACGCCTTCGCTAATTGGCCATTCATAGTCACGTGATCTCAGCAAAGAATGACGCAATGTTGTGTGGTTTTTCAGAAGCGAAAACGTGATTTAGGAAAGCAAAAAAGGAAAACCTGAGCGGGTTGGGATTACTATTATTTTGACGGAGATAACAAAGATGTGTCTCGTCGTGTGCTGTTACTTTTTAAAAATGGAAATATTTATAGAATTTTTGAACAGTGATGAAAAATAAAAGTAATTTTTTTTTCTGAAAAGGGGTAAATGATTAAACGGAAAGAAGTACAACTCGCATGCATGCCCTCCTAAACTCGTGTTTATGAGAGTTGAGAAAATGGACAAACCTTGATTAAGATTATTTAAATTTGAATTTTAACATGATACCAGATTGAAATGAAAGAACAAGAGAGAGAGAGAAAGGGAGATAGAAAGAGATAGAGAGAGGGGGAAAAGAAAGAGAAATTACCAAAGGAGGGGAGGGGGCGGTCTGTAAAATAATGTCCATAATTATTGTTGCGTGATTTTAGACCGAAGTCAAACTAATAAGACAAAGTCTTAGTTGTGGTTTGGAGGTTGGGAAGTTAACGGAATAGACTAAAGAAAAGAAAGAAAGAAAAAAAGCTCGTCAAAATTTACTTCGGTATTTAGGTTTTGGCATGGTTGGTAAGGGCTTTCTTGAACATTTGCAAATTCCCCGGAAAGTGTTAAATGAAATGGATGACAGTATTGAACAAGGAATCCATGGGCAAGGGTGTTTGTGGGTCGGGATGGGGCCTGGCCGGGAGGAAGATAAATAAACGCGTGGATAAAAGAGTGAAACACTTTGGAAGGAAAGAAGTTTTCCAAAGCCTTGAGTGTTTTCTGATGTATTAAAGCTATTAACACGAGGACATCGGAAAGACAACCAAAAGGACCTACCCCTCCTCTCCCCCTTCCGGGCTTTAGAAAGACAGAACAAAGCCATAGCTTTCAGCGATTCTGATCAAAGCCGTGCCTTTATACATCTACAAACGGCAGCGAATTCTATAGTAGGGGTGGGGTGGGATGGGGATAATAGATCTAGAGTGACCTCTAAAAGAAAGTAAGGAAAAACGTTTTCAAAAGGCGGTTGACAGTATGGATTAAATTTTATTGAAAGTTGAAATGAAGATGGGTATAGTGAGAATAGCCATTATTCTGTTCATGATCATGCTCTTTTCATTCGCATCAGTGTCTAAGGTTGCGTTCAATCGATTTTTCGCAGGTCGTAAAAATAAACGGCTTTCAAAACGCAAACATGAAACGCTGAAAAAGGTACGTTTTGAATCATGATTCTGCAGAACCACGGTCGCTAAAAATCGATTGAATGCAACGGAGATCTCAATCATGATTCTACTGTTGCTTTCACACCAAGGTTTGAAGAAAGATAAAACAAACAACATACAGAAAGCTAGAAAAGAAGATAGGAGAAAACAACGAATAACATAAGAAGAGACTGAAAGATAATGAGATAGAAGGAATAACATAGAATAACAGGAAAAGACAAAAAGAAGAAGATAGAAGAAGAAAACAAAGAATAACAAGAAAAGATGGGAAGAGAAAGAATAACAAGGAAAGATAGGAAAAAGATTAAAATAAATGACATAAGGAAACAGAAAAAAGGTAGGAAAAAACAAAGAATAACATAAGAAAAGATGGAAAGAGAAGAAGATAGAATGAAAAACAAAGAATAGCATAAGAAACATATAGAGACGAATAAATGATGTGAGTAAAGCTGATCTTCCTGGGTCAAACTGCGCAGTACGATGCGCAGTGGATGGGCTTGAAATGAGCAAGAATCGGCGTTGATGAAAAATCGCTTGAACGCTCTCTCGCAACAGCGTTTTGATTTGTGATTCATGTTGATTCTCGCTTTAAAAAATCGCTTGAACGCACCCTAAAAAACCAGATAGCACGTTCAAGAAAAAAAAAAGATCGATATAAAACGCTACAAAGTTGAAAGGAAGTGATTTTTGTTGATGTTGAATTACAGGGATTTGCTAGTGTTATTTCTAATCCTTTAAAAACACCTAACTGCCAAATACTCAGTGTATTGAGTGTAGCTTATTTAAATCGGGCAGAGAAGAAAATGGGACTAGAGATAAAAAAGCGGAGAGGAAGAATAAGTAGAAAGGAGAAGACGGTGTCGAGAAGACAAATGTCTTTGGTTGCGTTTCTTTGGTTGCGTTTTTATGAAGAAAAAAATGAGCTTAACCAAAGGAAACTATAGGCCTATACTTTTTGCAAAAATTGGCCAAATAAACTTGGAGATAAACATGATGAATATACGTCGCCTTTGAATAATGCTCGAACTCGTTTCCATAACAGATAGCGTGGAGAAACGATAGAGAGGGAGAAAAAAGAAGAAGGATCAGGAGAAAAGGAAGAAGAAGAAGAAGAAGAAGAAGAAGAAGAAGAATGTGTTTTGGTGTATTGGGCGTCTCACAAGTTTGGTGAAAACGTTTATTGTGGAGAAGAATTGTGGCGGTGGTACGTTAAATAATGACGATTTCGGTTTTAAACTTTAGCAAAAAAAAATTAACAGTCATTGAAAAGAAAGGTATTTTTCTGGAAAGAGGTTAATGACTCATATTAATAAGAGAAAATGGACGACCCTTGATTGAGACATGTAATCCAATATGCAAATTTGACATGATACCAAATTGTAATGAAAGAGAAAGAGAAAAAGGAGGAAAAAGGAGAAAAAAGGAAAGAAAGAAGAAACAGAGAGACAGGGATGTATTTAAATTCATGTTCATGATAATTGGTGCATCATTAATTAGACCAAAGCCAAAATGATAAGTCTTGGTTGTGATTTGATGGAGTGCGAGTTAACGGAATATACCAAAGAAAAGAAGAAGCTTGTTGGAACGACATCGGTGTCTGGCATGGTTGGTAATAAAGGGATGTCTCTCTTGAACATTTGCAAAACCCGGGGAAAGTGTAAAATAAATGACAGTATTGAACAAGGAATCCAAGGGCTAGGGTGTGAGTGTGGGTCGAGATGGGGCCGGGCAGGGAGGAAGATGAAACGCTAATTTCGCATGCGCAGTCACACCAACGAAACTGACTCCAAACCGACCAATGGCATGTCATTGAAAATAACGTAATAGTTTTGATCGGTCTGGAGTCGGTTTCGTTGGTGTGACTGCGACATAAGAAAGGAAGGAAAGAAGTTTTCAAAAGGCTTGAGCAGTGTTTAGTGTTTTATGACTTTTAAAAGCTAAAAAAGAGGACAAAGAAAGGATAACCAAAAGGACCTACACCCCTCCCCTCCCCTTCCGGGTTTTAGAAAGACAGAACAAAGGTATAGCTTTCAGTATTGTGATTAAAGCCCTTAACGGGCAGCGAATTCTATGGCAAGGGCGGGGGTGGCGATCGATAGGGCCAGGCCGGGAATGATGAGGAATAATAGATCTAGAATGACGCTAAAAGAAAGTAAAGAAAATTAGTTTTGAAAAGGTAGTGGACCGTGGATTAATTTTTATTGAAATCAAAAGTTAGAAGGGTATAGTGAAGATAACCATTATTCTGTCCATGATCATGCTCTTTTCACTTCGCATCAGTGGCCTAAAAAAAAAAGACCCAGAAAGCACATTCAAAAGAAAGATCGATTTAAAAACTCCACAAGATGGGTTGTCAGTGAACACGAGTATTTTCTTTAGTAGAGAACACAAAAAAGAAGATAAAATGAACCATGTACAAAAGCTTGTAAGTTCACGAACCGGCTGCGAGTTCCATCGCATTTTTTTTCTCTTTTTTTTTTGAGAGGTGAAAGAAAGAAAAGGAAGTGGGACAACAAGAAGATGATTAGGAAGGAGAACACAAACTTGTATAGACATGTCACTTTGTTAATGTCTAATGATCAGGGGCGTAGACAGCGGGGGGGATGAGGGGTATGCATCCCCCCACCTCACAAGGTGGGGGGGATGACATGTACAATCATCCCCCCCAGGTTTTAGGGAAGGATGTTTGCTTACGTTATCATTATAACAACAACAGCAACAACAACAATGATGATAATAATGACAATAATAATAATAATAATAATAATAATAATAATGATGATGATGATAATAATAATAATAATAATAATAATAATAATAATAATAATGATGATGATGATGATGATGATGATAATAATAATAATAATAATAATAATAATAATAATAATAATGATGATGATGATGATGATGATGATGATAATAATAATAATAATAATAATAATAATAACAATTATAATAATAATGATAATAATAATGATAATAATAATGATAATAATAATTAGTAATGTATTATTATTATCATGCTTATGATAACAATAATAGTTATCATCATCATCATCATCATCATCATCATCGTTAATGTGACTGAAATGACGATTACTACCATAACCATATCGATCATTATGCTGATTTATGTAGTTATTTATATTACTTTTGGGTAATTTTGGCGCCGTCACAGTTTTTCTGAAGTGGTGTAATAACAAAATTTAAAAAAAAAGATAAATAGCGTGATGCAATTATGCAATAATGTGTGTCAGTTCACATTCTATATACGTTTGTCACGGTGCGTATATCTTCTATTTACAGAGGCGGCGCTCCCGGGAGGCAGGGAGCACAGTGCCCCCCCCCCCCCCCTTTTCGAAGCACCCCAAAGTGCCCCTTTTTACCCAACAAAAATGCCGCCTTTCAAACCTGTTCAGTGCCTTTCTTTTATCTTAGAAGGGCCCATTTCCTTTGTTGATCAAGTGCCCTTTCGCTTTCTAATAAGTGCCCCTTTTCGTTTCAGATAGATTACCCTTAAAATCTACAGAAATGCGCTCTTTTATGACCTTTCCCTTTTAATAGCGCTCTGTTCCCTTCTGAGAAGTGCGCCTTTTACACTTCAAATGAATGTCCCTTTTAAAATGTGATTATTATCCCCCTTTCACTACCTCTTTTCGTTTTTCACAGTGCAATTTCTCTTCTGCAGAGTGCCCCTTTTCACCCCTGATAAGTGCCCATTTGAAATCTGATGCATGCCCTCATTTACTTCTGATAAGTGCCCCTTTTCCTTTCTAGTATGTCCAATTTCTGCATCTGTTCATGTAAGATAAGGGCAATTAGCGCCCTTTTTGTTTTCTGATAGTGTCCCTTTTCCATTCGGGCAAGTGCTTGTGCTTCCCACAAAATGTAAATAGAAGGAACGGTGCCCCTTAATTGGGGGGTATTTTTCTACTTCTTCTTTCTAAAGCTCGCTCGCTACGCTCGCTCGCACTAATGATATCTCACGCAAGGCACTTCAAGTGTGTTGTAGCCATAAAGTCTTATATGTTCTCTTAAGTTCCTGATGGTATTGTGCTCAAAACCCCATTCAATTTGAATATTTTCTCTTATAAAAAATGATCGGTAGCTATGAGACCTCACTTGCATTTAAACATTATAGCTTGGTCACTATATGGAACACGTATAAAATGAATTTCCAGGAGCCTTTATCATTATAGGCCACTCGAAATATACTGCAAATACCATGCCCTTCAGCAAAGATACCTAGCATTTTTGCTCGCTCGCTTCGCTCGCTCACAATTGAGTAAGACAGAGCAGTATACAATAATATTGCAAAGTAGTTATTATCATGTAAAAGTATGTCGAAAATGCACGTTAAAAGTGTGTTAAATAGAACGTAGGGGTATATTTTCCTTCTCGTGTTCGGCTTTTGTAAGTGCCCCCTTTTTCCCCCAAAGTGCCCCTTTTCGCTAGTGCACCCCCCCCCCACTTTGAAAGACGCTCCGCCGCCCCTGTCTATTCATGTCTGTTCATTCGGGTGTGAATGACAAATCATCCCCCCCAGGTGTAAGAACCTGTCTACGCCACTGCTAATGATTATTAGCCATTTTTTACAAGTGAAGAAAACAAATGTAACGATAATTTTGTTGAATTAAGGGGATACTCTTACCAAAATGGGGTAAATAAACGTTCATGAGGAAGAGTTCCATCGAATATACTCGAACTCGTTCTCGTCATTTCACTTGTTGGCTTGAAGGAACGATAGAGTTTAAGAGAGAGAGGAGGTCGAAAAGGAGAAAAGGAGAGAAGAAGAAGGAGAAGAAGAAGAAGCAGAAGAAGAAAAGAAGAAGATGAAGCGACATAGATGTTTGGGTGTATGGGGCGTTTGATAAGTGTGGTGTAAAATTGTTATTGTTAATGACGCTGGCGGTTGAAAAATGGAACCGTCAATTTTTATCTTCAATTCGCTTTCAAAATGATAACAGGTCGACTGAAATCACGGTGGCGAGAGAGACAAATCTCTGTCAAAAAAAAAAAATAATAATAATGGAGAATACTGTGTTGAGAACGTTGTGTTTTGATGAAGAAAAATTGTAGCTTAACCGAAGGAAAATTATAGGAATACTCTTGCAAAAGTCGGGTAAATGTATAGAATTATCAGTTCAACTTGAACATGAAGGTGTAAAATGGGGAAAGAAAAAAATTACAAGAGTCTTATAATAATCATCGTATTAATGTGTGATGTCAAACCGTGAAGATAAAGAGAAAAAAAGAAAGAACTGTCAGGTCATGATGACTGATCACGGCAAATTAAGAAGAAAAAAATAGGACTGAGGAAACAGGTATTTATCTAAAAATAAATCACGCAAGACAACTTTTATGTTTACCATGTCTTTCAGTATTGATTCTTTTCAAAGCATCGCGGTTGCTTTATCCTGGTTTGTCCAAATTACACTCTTTGTTGAGAAAACAAAGCGCGGATTCTGGAAGAGAGAAGCCCCACGCCATGACTGCCCTGAAAGGCCCGCAACGCCCAATAGCAGAGTAATACGGCTGCGAGTCTCGGCGGGAAGCTTTTCGGAGCCGAAAAATAACTTGTCTTTTTCCCATGAAAAACATTATAATTCATGACCGAAACAATTCAAAACTTATGTTTTTAGTGAGTAGAAATACTATAGAATCAGAAAAACCAGTTTTTATTCCATTTCATAAACGGTTGCTAAGGACTTTTCCAGAATGAATTTGACATTACCCGTTGGAAAATGCCTCGTGAAGACAAAACGGAAGTCAAACTTTAAAAGCGTTTTTCTCGAAGAAATACTTTTCCAGAGCCTCCGCCTTCTCGGGGTTTAACGGCAATTATCTCAACAAATACTCTACCCCTTAGCTTGAGCTATATATCAAATTGAAGCTTGAGAAATGGGGAATCATAATCATTCAAAATATGACATTTGAAAAAATGCGACTTCTGTCTGATTTTGACGTGACGGGTCACATATGGCCACGACCGTGCTATATAACGCGTTATATTGCACGCTAATTTGTGTACAAAATCCCATTAAAAAATGTATCGATAACTTACAAATTATCGATAATGCGGAGTTCGTTGCACCTTATTGACGGATGTTGCAATGTTCATAGTTTGGTGAGCTCCGATTCCCATCTTATATAACGCATAGTGCATGCTCATTGTCGTCAAATATACCATAAATTGTGCATCCATAGATAAAGAATGTCTCTTTCTTAAAATATGGATGCACATATTACGGTATATTCAACTCCAGAGAATGCACTATATGACAATATTTAATATACTATTTACTTTGTATTGCCTTTATAAAGGACTTTTATTTTCACTGACCTGTAATTATGGGTTTTACACCTTATTGAGTTGGGGGAAGATGTGCTATTTGGTATTGCTGAACTTTCCAAAATTAACTGAAGCTGAACTTCATATACATTCTATTTCCTGCATTTCTATCTACTTTTTTGGTTCTGTCCTGCATAATGTTCTTGTATTCAAACCTTGATATTACACTGTAACACGTACTTTACCTTGTTTGAATGTACTGCATGCAGTGAAAAGCAACACGATGTCATGTATACATGTACATATTCAAAGCTTCTCCGTATTGTATTAATTTGAAGTGAAGGTGATGATTGTGAATTTCTCATATGTACAGCCCGATTATGTTGAAATAAATCTGTTTTAAATCAAGAAGAGATTAAGCTGCTTCATTTCTTTTGTTTTTACATAAAATGTAGCCTTAGTCATTTGACTAATGTGATTAGTCATGATTTTGAATGACTAATTAGAAAAGTCAGATGACTAACGTTTAGTCATTTCAGACGTTTTTGGATTTAGTCAGATGATTAACTAAAATAAGTCGCATCTGACTAATATTTGGCTTTGCCTGACTAATTAAGTTTAGTCATCTGGGTTGTCTGACTAATTACAATTAGTCATTTCAGACATAGGGCAGGACTAATTTTTATTAGTCAAAATGACTAACTTATGTTTACAGTGCAGACGCCAAGGTATGAGCATGCATACATTATCTGGAGATTTAAAGAGAAACTTTCCTTCTGTTAAATGTGATAAATGATTTTGTTAGCTTTCTCATCATTTTTATGTCAAAAATATTATTATAGAAAGTAAGATAAACGAGAGATATGCTACTTGTACAGCGGGTTTTGGTCTTGTTTGTTTTGCCTGTTGGGCCTTGGTGGGGGATTTCGATACTTCTGCACATGATTTTGAAGTTCATTATTAATGCAAATTTATGCAGGTTTATGCAGGATGAATGAGGGGGACTGCTTCTCCTGTTTCGCAGCGGTTTTTGTTACTGAGGGGGACGGGGAGGAGGTGCTTTGAGGCTTCTGCATATGATTTTAAAGTTCAAAAATTTTGTAAACTTACGCAGGTTTATGCAAGATGACTGAGAGATGCTACTTCTAAAGCGGACTTAGGTTATTTGTTTCGTCTGGTAGGGCGGGGGCTTCTGCTCATGATTTTGAAGTTTATCAATAATAATTATGCAAAATTATTTTGGGGGCTTGAATTCTCATTAAATAAAACTCTATGCAAGATAGGGAGGGAGGGGGGGGGGGGAGCATTGGTTAGAAAGTGCAATATGGAATGCAAGTGGTGAGGGAAATACGTATATAACTTTGAGCAGTTGTATTTATATATAGCCTAATTTTGGCGCTTTATTTTAATGTAGGTTGTATGTAGGTAGGCTTACATGTATTTCTTAGATATTCATTCTGCAATATAATGCTTTGTTATACACCCTATTATATATGTAATACATGTATCTTTGTTATATATTTATAATAATAATAATAATATGAACACTTATAATGCGCCGGTATCCATCATGAGTAGATGCTCATGGCGCAATGAAAAGGAGATAGAAAACAGACACAAGTAAGAAAAACAAGATAATTATGAAAAAGCTTGTCGAAATAACCAGGTTTTTAGTGAGGTCTTGAAGTTACTGAGAGAGGATAGATTACGAATATCTGACATGTCTGATGGGAGTTTATTCCAAAGGAATGGTCCGGTATATTGAAATGATCGATCACCCCAAGAATTATGAGTTTGTGATATGGCAAGAAAAGATGAGCTTGAAGACCTTAGTTTCCTAGAAGGATTATATGGGATTATTAAGCTACGGTTGTAGTGAGGAGCAGTACCATGGAATGAATGAAAAACAAGCAAGAGCAATTTGAAAACGATACGATATTCAACCGGCAACCAGTGTAGAGAGATAAGTACAGGAGTAATGTGTTTCCTCTTAGGTGACAAAGAGACTATACGGGCAGCATTGTTTTGAAGCTTTTGGAGACGATCTAATTGTGATTGTGAGATGTTATAAAATAAAGCATTCCAAAAATCCAGACGAGAAGTAATGAGTACAGGCACTATATTTTCTGTACTAGACTTAGTGAGATATTTTCTAATAAACCCTAGGTCACGCAGTTGGTATTGTACAGACTGACAGATACTTGAGACTTGATTTGACATGGACATAGTAGAATCAAAAGTAATACCAAGATTTCTACATTTGTTGGACACAGTAATTACAGAGTCCCCTACATGTACATGTACATGTAAAGAGTCCGAAATTTTTGTGTTTTTATAACATGTCAATAAAATTAATTGAATTGAATTGAATTGAATTGAATTGAATTATCTCTTTAAAAGGATTGCTCTTCGAATGACCTCACATTCGAAAAATGACAAGAAAACTTGCACGTATAGTCGTACATACCCATTTCTGGGTAGTATCATTCTCTGAAAAATCACACGTCCCCCCAAAATATATATTTAAAAAAAACTGGGCGGTTCCTTTTTTGTCCATGCATGTAACGTTTGAAATCCTTGTAAAAGCGCATGTGCGCATTGTCTGAGGTATAAGGCATGTAGGCATGGGCGTCCGTTTTATTTATTTTTTCGAGGGGGAGGGGGAACATACCCATTGTGTCCCCCTTAAAATGGGGAGGGGGGTGTCTCCCTGTCTCCCTTGACTGACGCCCATGCAAATACGGCCTACTTTACACATTCTATTGGTCTAAACCTTGTAAAAGGAATTTAGCCAAATATACCATCTTGCGATGTCATCAGATTATAAATATGGTAGGCCTATCAATAAATGTTTAATGATTTCCAAAATCGTCCAATCGCTAAAATTCCAGTGCTACGATTATATGATTCGATCAATACAGATTGCGCTACACTACACCTAACAAAGTTTTCATACTTCTTGCTGCGAGCGCATCCTCACCAATTTTGACATAGATTCATACACGGAATCATGGTATACCTTGCTCATGCGCGCATTTCTGGTACCCACTACATACGGGTATACATTACCATAACAATCACCATGATCACAGTGAATAGCGCTCATTTTCAGTGCGGATGGAACAACTTTCTCTATTTTTTCGGGTATATTCGTGTTTTATTCACGACAAATAAAAATAGTGGAGGTTGGTCCGATTCAGTTATGTAACTGCTTTAGGATGGAGCCCTCCATAAATATATCATATCAAAATATCAAAACTTAGTTTTACTATGGGTTGTGCCCAATCCAAAGCCCGATCTAGGAGGAAAGTGATGATCATACTGCAACAACTAAGACAGTTGGACGGTAATCAGCTTGTCTTGGAGGAAACGGGTCAGAGAATTCCCCTTCAGTGCATACCAGATAATCTTCATGACCGTATCCAGCATGGCTTTAGAAAATACAGGTAAAATCTACCTCACGTTTGTCCCTTTTAAAAAATGAATACGCAACTGACCATCACGAATACAGAATTTTGCGAAATTATTATTATTATTATTATTATTATTATTATTATTATTATTATTATTATTATCATTATTATTATTATTATTATTATCATTATTATTATTATTTTATTCGGCAGTTATGTATGTTTGATTTCTTCAAAATTTGTTATTTATTTTTTATCTTATATTTTTGGAAATGAAAAAAATAAACACTTGAACCCATGCCAGGCATATAATTTGTCCTTTAACCTTTACCCCCCCCCCCTCCCATCCTCCACCGTTTCATGGTTTCCTTTTCAATCACTATGGATCATTACATCTGCAATGTATCAACAACGTACAGTAACATGCATGTCTCCTTGCCCTCCCCAAAACAGATACAATCCTCTTACATATGGCTGCAATCATGGGCATCAATCGAAGGGGGGGGGGGGGGGCAAAGGGACATGGCGGTACGCGCCCCTAATTTTCTAAGAGTGGGTTGACATTATAGGGTATGTCCTCCAAATTTTGGAACAAAAGAAACCTTGTCATACTAAATTTCTAGCGTAAGGCCCCCCCCCCCCCCCCCCCATCCTATACTTATGGCTGCGAGCTTTTTCTTTTCTCAGCAAATTTTCACGTTAATTTTTGCTCGTTGCCATTTTGGGGTGGGATCATAGACATATAATAAACGTATCCCCCTAAAGACTTTGACCTAAGGATTTTTTTTTTCATTTCTGCAAGCATTATAGGTGTATGCCCCCCCCCCAAAAAAAGTGTTGAGGAGCATTTTTTTTTTAACTCGCTAGTCAGTGAATTTTAGGACAGTACCCCTCCCCCGTCCTGCATGCACTGCAATCATATCTCAATTACAAAGAAATTTCATGATTTTGTGCCTGCATCGTCAACAATGCCGTCTTTTTTTTTTTCCTTTTGCTAGTCTCTGGATTTTTGGACAGTCCCCCCCCCCCCCCGTAGGCCTATGGCTACAATCACACCTCAATCACAAAACAACTTCATATGATCTTTTGCCTGCATCATGCATCATCTTCAACCTCATTATCGTTTTTTTTTCTTTCTTTCTTTCTTTTGCTAGTCAGTGCATTTTTGGACAGAGTCCCCCCCCCCCCACACCTCAATTACAAAGCAACTTCATATGATCTTGGGCCAGAATCATCATCCTCGACCTCATGCTCATGCTCATCATCATCATCATCATCATCATCATCAACACTATCTTTCTTTTTCTGTTCAGTGAATTTTCGGACAGTGCCCCCTCCCCCTCTCTCCGTATGGCTGCAATCAACCTCAATTACAAAGCAACTTCATATGATCTTATGCCAGCATCATCATCCTCATCATCAACAACAACACTGACAAAAGCAACATCAACATCAGATTTCACTCAAGGTTAAGAGAAATTGAAAGAAAGTAGGGAAAAGAAAATTATTTTATTAGCAAAAAGGTGTAACTCTAATTTCAATGCAGCAAGAGATAAGCAAACATTTCTGGAGGCAGAAAGCTCTTGTATGAATACTAGGCTTACTATTTAAACATTCTTGCAGAGCGAATCCATATAGCCTATCAATGTAACGTCATAATAACAACAGTAATAATGATAATAGTAATAATAATTGTACAAAAGAATAATGATAATACTGATAATAAATTAACTTACATGTATATAGAACCAAATACACTCTGTGGAGTGCTCATCTGCAGTCAAAACATAAGTTTTACAATTTTCAGAAACAATTTGGCCAACAGCTTCCCCACATACCTGCATAGGTAGTTTTGTAAATTCAGGTAGCAGTGTGAAGCAACCCATCCCTAATAACTGACTGGACTTGCTCCAGAACTACCCTCTGAACAATCACCCCCCCCCCTCCCCCCCCCCCCCTACCCTCAGTGTCTACCCCTGGCCAATCAACCTAAGCCAATTACATTACTACCATTCCAATCCCTTAACTTTGAAATGTTAATTGCAGTAATTTTGAAAGCACAACTTCTAATTAGGCCTAAAATATTTGTGTTCCCTAATTTTTTTAAAAATAGTTGTTAAAAGTATTTTGGTCCATGGTTCAACTGAATTTTATAGATCTATACATTTTATTAGCCTGTCCTAAAATTAAATAGTCTCAAATTTGAATTTGGTGTAATCTTTTAAGCCAAGATGCATAAATGAAGTTTTTTTAATAAAAAGGGCTTGGGGAGGGGTGCAATTCATCAGTCCTCAAGCAGCTGGATACTCTACAAGTCTTGTAACTGAACTTCTTAGACATGTTAGACAACCTGCAGGTAGAAAACAAAAGAAAAGAGAGAAAATTTGTAAACATGCTGCAGAGTCGAGAAAGAGAGAGAGAGAGAAAGAAAGAAAGGCACCTCTCTAAGTACATCATAAATGATATGATGAACTGCCTGAAACTTTATTCTAACTACTACTACTACTACTACTACTACTACTACTACTACTACTACTACTACCACCACCACCACCACCACCACCACCACCACCACAGTACTGAGGTCTGCACATAGACTGGATGGAAGCTTCAGTCTGTGATAATAAAGATATTGGTGGTTGTTATTAGGCTGAGACTTGTTAGTCGTTACTTTGTATGGCTGCTCTGTAGTAAAATATGTTGGATATTTCTGTCTAACGTTAGCCTAAATACTACTTACATGTAGATCTAAATGATAAACCTTAAAAATCTACACTTGCCAAAGCTACAAATGGGCTTATTTCATACCTTACCAGTGGAGTTGACTTGATAACCAAATCTGCCTGTACAATGCTATCAGAAGACTACATCAGGTTCAGGCCCCCCCCCCCCCCAAAAAAAAAAAAAAAATTAAGAAGAGAAAGAGGTATATGTCATGAGTATTAATATATTTTTTAAAAAGCATTGTGGTGAGACTTCGTCCAACGTTAGGCCTAACTTTGTTAACTGTTTGATGATGGGTGATTTTCATGACAAAGAAAACCTCAA
>JAPZVO010000067.1:0-118545 GCA_029962745.1 Echinometra lucunter
CGAGTAAGTAGAAAATAAGTGAATCCATTTAGAGGAAACAAAACCCTTCGAGTCAAGAAGTTTTATAATCTATTAAGGTCAAGAAGTTTTTAAATCTAAGCTGAGACAGAATAAAAGACTATAACCGTAGCTCTAGTGTGAGAGCACCTTTAAAGTAATGGACAAAAGGGATGTACAGATACAACTCAAAATAAAAAATAATTTTCACAAAGATTTCATTTCTTATTTTTGTAGAGCAATGGATCTACGCGGTGATGCCGTGGAGAAATATTTCCTACCACCACTGGGAGTTCCAGAAGAAGAGTTCGCAAATTACAAGAACTACGACACATTTGCAGTTCATGAGCGGTTTTATCGTAGAACGTTTGATCGATACATGGCCAAGGATACACGTTACGTCACGAGTGTGCGCGATCCCGCCGACCAATGGGAATCGGCGTTTAATCAGTTTGGATTCCGGAAAGTCATTTCGCGTGTTGCTGGTGATAAGCAGATGCTTGTCCTTAATGACTCCCTCAAAGTGCCCTTTAATGACTCGAACTCCACGCTCGAGGCAATCAATGAATTCCTCCGCGCACCTAAAGTATATCACAATGCGCTAAAATCCTTGGGGAATGTATTTTGGCATTTTGGTCATAATGATCAAATGTTTGATTTGGGCACCGATCTAGAAACGCAACATTTCGACAATGAAACGCTTGTTAATCAGACGATCGATCGACTGGTTCGTGAACTCGATTTTGTGATTGTTAACGAGTATTTTGACGAATCCCTACTCGTGATGAAAAAAGCACTCTGCTGGGACTTTAAAGACATCTTATACATTCCCAAGAATAAGCGAGCAGAAAAAGAAACGTTGCCAGAGGAAACGCGGGCTAAAATTCGTGCCTGGAACCATGCTGATACGCTCCTCCACTCTCGCTTCAATCAAACTCTCTGGAAGAAGATAAAAGCCTACGGACCAGAATTCCACACCGACTTGGAACATTTCCGACAAATGTTACTTGAAGTCAAGTCTAATTGCTCCGAAGATGTCCGTCCGCGAGCGCATGGTTTTAATTATAAAATACTTGCTAGCAGAACAAAGGCCAATTCGTCGCTGTTTTGCAAATTGATCTCAGAAAGCTTCTTTTACTTATTTTTGAGAGTTTTTAACAAACAGAAAGACTTGGGCATTTTTTTGAAAAATTCCACTCTTAGTAAAGGTATTTAACCTGAAATAATTGCTTTGCAGCGGCCACCCCCGCTTTCATCTATTCCGACTCATTTTAATGTTCAAGACGAAAGGTCATTTTGTTTTATTCATCATTTACATATTTCCATATTGCAATTTATGCTCTAGTACAATGATAATCTCATAGATCATGATGTGGGCGCCTCTTCCTTTATTTTATTCTCTAATTAATAAATAGCCTAATTAATTATAAATAGCCTTATTGGCCAATAACAGTGGAGCGCCAGAAGCGTCAATTCTGACGGACATACGCGCTATACAGGAACGCATTATTTTTATTATTATTATCATTATTATTATCATTATTATTATTAATATTGAAATATATGGAGGTATTATCTTTTTACATCTGTCATTTATTAAATTTATGGAAAAATATTCTTTAATAAAACTAGGCCACTAAGTGTTTAGGCCTATAAACACTTTTCTTTCAACAGTCATATGGTAGTAATAATTTTGTTGTTGTTGTTGTTGTTTCCGGCGGTTTTCCTTCACACTCGGCATGCTCAGCTCAGTGGAATGTTACATGCCCCCGTTCTTCCTATTAATTGCACTGTCAAATCTTCACTTTGGTTATGAACATTATAAAGGAAGAAGAAGAAGAAGAAGAGGAAGAAAAAAAAAAAAACGTATTCGACTCATTTTGAAAAAGAAATGATTATAAAGACATATACTACAGCACGGGGAAAGCGGAATCAACCAACCAATAAATCAATGAACTTGATGAAGGCTCTGTTCGGCATGGAAAATACTATTTCGCACACATATTGTGAAATGATTTTAAAAAATATAACGGATCATATTGGAAATGAAGGTTAAATTACATACACAACCCGATGCTCCAAAATGCGTGGTCATGTGAGCATGGAAACCCTGGGGACGTAAATTAAGTCAATTTCAATGAATACGAAGAACTTAAAATCAGTTACAATCGAAATATGAGAAATGTATGAGTTTCTCAAAGTGCAGCAGTTTGTCTGTTGAAAGGGTATTGCCAATTTAAGGATCGCAAAAAAAAATGTACCGAGATTATAAATACTTTCATATCTTTCTCATTTCGTAACCGATTTCAATATAACTCTTTTTTTAAAATTGCATCTCTCTTTTCTCTCTCATTTTTTTTTTTTTTTTACTAAACATGTTAAAATGGCTTGTCCCTATAGGGTGTTTCTTTTCCTTAAATTAATGAAGGCATTATGATTTACATGCATTTTGCATTAGAAAGAGAGGAGAGTTTACTTGACTGACCGACACTGGCGTAATGATGGGAAAGCTGGGGGGGGGGGGGAGGGCAATCGCCCCTCCAAATAAAATTCGAACCTTGTTTATTTCTTATTCGATACCATGGATTTGCAAATGTTACTGGAATGACGTGATTTTCCGGGGTTTTTGTCCCCCTTTTTTCATCTACTCCCCCCCCCCCCACCACCAAATGATTGATTACGAATGATTCCAAAATGGATTTGACTGCACAAATCATAAATTTTAAATACCAAATTAACTCGACTGGGCTAAAATCGTTTAAATTGAGTGCTTTTGAAATGAATTAGAGCATGGGTGTACTATCTCCATACGTCCATGATCAGAGTGACAAAGTTGACAAATTGGCATGGAGAACACAGAGTATAACTGGAGAACATAGAGTATAAGCCATTCTTTTACTCAGTCATTGGGTTGTGTGACCTTGATATTAAAGGTTAATTTTACCACTTCATTAATTTATTTCAAGGTAGTATGCTGAATTATTTCCACATGATTTTGGAATGGCTTGATCATGTTTCAAGTTGAAGGTATAAGCTTATTATTCCGGCTTCATTCAAATTGATAATATAGAAATTGCAATATATTGTAAAATAATTAGTGAAAGCCGTAAAATATCACGATGAGACATAAATAAAATTTTCTCTTTAGAATTAGTTATTGTAGTTTTTTTTATAATGATATTTATGGCTTTTGGAACGCCTACGTTGTTATTAATTACTGTAGTATCATTAAACGATGCATATTCGAAGCTATCTTCGACGCCTTCAGTGAAAGAGAAATGAAAATGAAGTTCGCTCTAAAGATCTCTCGTTCATTTTGATAATTTTTTTTTCCATTAGGCTTCCTTGAAATTTCGTTAAGATGACGGAGAACAGCATCGACGAGCTTAATTGTTATTTGTTCCTCCTTTGGCGGTAGGGAGGTTAGGATATCGTATAGGCAGGATAGGATTTAGGAGAGCACAATTCCCCCAAATATAATAGACGTTGATAAAAAGCGGGAAAAAAGCGAGAGTAAGGGAAGGAGAGAAAAAGCCCATCCTTTTCAGGTTTTTAGATGCTGGGGGGGGGGGGGTTCAAAGTGTGCATTCATTCCATCAGCTGGATCAGACACTAGTTGGTGCTATTTCTTTCTTGTTTCATTGTAAAAACTTTTTAAAAATATGTGCTTGGAAATTAAAAATAAATAAATACATGAATGAATTAATAGATGAATAGACAAATAAATGAATGAATAAATAGAATAGATAACATAGATTATTTCCCTGTGGCCCCAGATACAACAAGGTTATTATTAGATTTTAGATAAAGACTCTCACATCGTAGTTTTATCAGCAAAAGGTAACTGATCTGGATATTTATTATGGAACCATTATATGTAAAGAAGTGTATTCACAAGATTTCACAGAAACGATTAAATGGTAAAAAAGCAACACTTACCACATGACTAACAACAGGATTATATCAACATTGCTTTACAACAGTGCTTTCTAATATGTGTATATCAAGGGGAAAAAAAAACAAGTCAAGATAATAACACAGGCACGACAGGAATCAAATAATAAAACCTTTAGTTTGTGTTCATATTTTACTGACATATACGTTCCAATACTACTCTTCTGTAACAAAGCTGCAAATAATACACACGGATCAGATGTATTCTGATTTGCATAAATAAATTTATTTTGCGTTATGTTTAATCCCAGAAATTCTTATATTCACCTAAAAGGAAAATAGAGCAAATGAATAACGAGAGTGAAACGAAGATAGGATTGAAAAAAATAAATCAGTCTGCCTAATATCTTCTGTAATTGTAGCTGAATCCCTTGTCTTGAGTATGATTAATTAGTTTTGAAACCTTTTTTGTGTTCTTTTCAATGAATACGATTCTCATACAGAAGTATATTTACAACAATTAGATATACAGGAATACATGAATTGATGCAAATGAGATTAAAAAACAACAAAAAAGTAAAGAATCCTTTCTTACAATGTCCCAATAATTGCTGAAGCACTTCGAATCATCAGCGGATGTCCCAATTAGGATCCTTAAGCTTTTATTATGCTCGTTCATGATATTCTATGTGGATTACGCACAAAAAATAAACAACTGGTGATGGTGACAATTATTTCTTCATACAGCTTGATACGATGTAATATAGTATTATCCTTTCATAATAAATTATTCTACATCTTTTTTATGGCAGGATATCACATCAAAGTAAGTAATATTAACATTTGATTTAAAGTAACGTAACTAAGCCACTGTGAAAGAGAATACTATAGCCTACATCCTATACACTTTTGGAAATGGCAGGCACTTTAAAATTTGGTTAGAATCATGATGAAACTGTATAACCAGCCTTTGATATATGTTGTCTCTCCCTTTGCTTTATCTCAAGGTTGTTTTTTATTCTATTTTTTTTTTCATTTTCACTTGTTATCATATAATAACGTACTCTCATACAGTGATAATTTGTCGTGTAAAGAATACATATTAAAGAAAAGCATGCTTGCATCCTTCGACAAGGATCTATGTGACTGACTTTGACAGGTCGTAATTCCTGTCAAAGTTTTTACTATAATTATACTTTTTCATTTCAGTGAATACAATTCTTATACAAAACTATATATATATATATATGTATGAATTCAAGGAAATAAAGACGTAATAACGAGAAATTGAAAAAAGGGAAATAAGCCTTGCTGCAATAACAGCTGAAGCACTTCAGTCCATTCAGTGGGTCTTCCATAAACATTATCAAGATCCCTTAACTTATATGCCCGGTAAATTACGAAACATGAACAACTCCTAAAGTTGACTAGTATTACATGAAATTAAATTGCAGTATCATTACGCATTCTTTCATCACACTGCACAATGGACTGATATACGGCACGAAACTGAAACAGTATGTAATGTTCACATTCGATAAACTAAGTCACTGTAAAAGAGAATTCTCCTTCAGATGCATTTCAGAAAAAAAAAGGCACTTGAATGAGGTCATCATGTACATGAAGCTGTATCACCTGTCTTTGATAAGTAGTCACTTCCTCTCTCATTGTTTCACTAATATACAGCGATATCATTGACTCAAAATTAATCAATATTATGCATCAATGTACTATGTTAAGTTCTTAACATTCTTGAGTAAATTTATGAAGAAGAATCAATATAATGAATGGCGATTATTCTAGCACCCAGTGAGAGAGAGAAAAAAAAAATACAATTTTTTTGCATTTCCATTGCCCTCTAAGTTCATTCTGAATAAATTTGTAGTATCAAAACATTCTCACAAAAAAGTTCGTCAAAGATAAAAAGAGCAATTCTATGGCTTCCCATCATGTTTTATATACTCTATGATTCTAGGCACAAGCAATAAGAGAAACCTAAAGTTTTGAAGAGACTGTGAATATTATCTCTTTAGTGAGAAATGAAGAAATGGCATTCAATTGAAAGAAATGCTTTTTTTCAAATACGGGAAAGTGTATATTATGTCATACATGAGTGTGTCTTTTCTTCCGCCCTGGTAAACACACAATACTAAAGTGACGGGAAGTTTTTACGATACGTGCATCAGAGACAAAATAAAACTCAAAACCAACATATTTTCAACTACTATACAAACAGTTAAAACGCTAATGTACCTTTAGCGTGTTTATGACAAATATATGAAAAACATATAAGACATTGTGAAAGTAGATTCGCAACGATTCAAGAAAGGAGTTGTAATTGTGTTTAGAACCATTGCAGTATTCTTATACTTTTGTGTAACCAAAAAGCTAGATATGATGATGATTACAACAATAACAATAACAATAACAATAACAATAATGATAACTTATAATCTAAGAAGTCCTGACATAACACATCATGTGACATCCATATATAAATTTAAAGTATTACAACTATCATGCATGTAAAAACACAATGTTTAATCGATCAGTATGTACAAAACCGGTTACCATTTTTCACTAAAGCAAATTCACTAAACGTTATGAAGCAAATTTCTTTAATTCTGTAAGACAGAACGGAAAGAAGAACGTTGTGATGAGTGATGGAAATAACGTTTACGTTTTGTCTACTAGACACACATACCATTGCATACTGAGTTACGTGTGAGATCGCTAATCTCCCAGCATAGACAACTTTACTTTTCATTATGCAACAACACACACAAAAAAATAAGCTTAGATCTGGGGCCCCGTCTTACAAAGAGTTGCGATTGATTCAAATCGATCGCAACTTTGAGATTGATCTCAACTCCTATATTTAAAGTACACAGTTGAGATCAATCTCAAAGTTGCGATCGATTTTTAATCAATCGCAACTCCTTGCAAGACGGGGCCCTGTCATATCTTTTAGATGAAATGAAATGAAATGAACATAGCGTCAATGTGTGCACATTTGGAAGAGGGAGACGGGATTCTCTATGCAAGTAGCTTCAAGGGGCATAAAATATGGGGTCGTCATGTCAAGACTAGCACATCTTTCATGTTTTCATACAATGGTAGTAGTAATAATACCTCAGATTTGTAATACTAGCTGCATTTATGGATTAGAGTCATACGTCACAACTGTTCATTTTGCTCAATATCTGTCTTTCTTGAACTGTAAATGCGTATCAACGCACATCTCATGTTAGCTCCCGTTAACAAAATCCAAGGTGTCATAACTTATAATGATTGGTACTAAGAATATATCATATATAACAACAGCAGTACCAAGGGAAGTAAGAATGCATAGAAAAGGCTGATATTCGGCGATCTTTGGGAGCCCCCTTCATAGTTAGCCGGTTTAAACTTGGTGAAGAGATGTCTTAGACCTCCCAATTCAGCTGCTTCCAGAATGCTGCCAAGCTCAGCCAAACTACCACCAGTTCTGTCTTTCCAAATACCTAAACATTCCCGGATTGCCTCCTCATAGTCATTGGAGTTCTTTATGAGGATGCTTGCTGACCTATTGTAGTCATCAGGCAAAAGCTTCCCACACACATCGTTGTACTTGTGGTGCGGAATCTTTTTTGATAAACTGGTCAGTAATTCATCTGCCACTGGGTCCGTACACCTGATAAAAAGAAAGGCAACTGATGTAGGAACGGCTCTCTGCAATTCATTTTTCAGATATTACTATTTTCACATATGAGTGACAGAGGGACAGAGGGTAAGGGCATGTGCCCTCGGTCTTGAAGCCACGCAGCTACTGCTAACGTTATCTTTTTTCAGTAATGTTTGGATTATGTCATTTATATGCTTCATGATGAACTGTGATTACGATTAAAGGACTTCTTTCTTCTTTTTCTTTTCTACGCAAAAGCATATACGGATAGCAATGTGCAGGGAATTTAAACAAGTTGAATTTGACGTCGTATTCATATACCTGTACCGAAATTAGGTGAAGTTTATGCAATGTGTAGGACTTATTATACAACTAGAGAATACACTTGCTCTGCTTTATAAGGCCAGGAGACATGGGAGATGGACGAGGTTCGATACGAAAACTACTTTTGCAGTTTGAATAATAAAATGTCTGAGTCGGGTGCTCTTGATTAAAAAAAAAATACAAAGAGGTTAAGTTCATTCTCGATACCTCAAAATGACCAAATAATAATCATGGCCAAGTTGTAACTAGTTCTTTACATCTGTACATAGCTTTTTAGTATGTTGATTGAATTGTGAATATTACCACATGATTATATCGTTCTCGTTTCATATTTTACACTTTCTCGTTTGTGTGAGATAAGAGATATAGGATTGTTTCCAATACTGAGACAAAAGTGATATGAATATCCAGATATCCTTCTTGTGATGGTGACGGAGAAGGCAAGTGGGTCTGTCGAGATGTAGTTGATCCATCGATGGATGCTGCATCAAATATGCGTAAATGTGTGAAGCTTCTCGTTTGGCTAAGTAGGCCTACTTTGAACCAACATATGACGGAGATAAATTGTTCCGCGCATTCGGATGCACTAGGATGAAAATCTTGTGTTTGAACTGCATGAACACGAATGTTTATCACGCGATTTTCGTGCTCGCAGCCATGTTGAATGATGACGTCAAAACTTTTTGTGTGACATCAACCAAGCGGTTCAGTGAGCCACGGCGACACTGAAAAGACCATCCGAAACACCACATCTCTCCATAACTAGGGATAATTAGCAAGAAACCTGTCTGGCCATAGCTCAATCTATTCATCACTTTGGGGGAAATGGTTACCCCAAAACATATACAAGATGGTGAATGGATCAAGGCCTTTTGATTTAGCTATAATTGTACAACTATTACGCAGAACACCACAATGTTCAAACTCTAGACCAATTTGCAAAAATATGAATAAATTATTCACTTACGTCAATTACATCAAATATTTCCTCTGAATAAATTTTGAAATCAATCTTTAGTATAATTTGAATTCTTTTACACATTCATAACACGCTTGTGATATAGAAATAACGTAATTCCATCGTTCATTTTCACAAAAAATGCACTAAAAGGCAGGTTGATTAGCTAATTACACAAGAGATATTTCCTTGCGATGACATCTGCACTATAAATAACAAAATAAACCCGTATAAAATCCTCATTACTCTTTGGTAGCCTGAATACTGATAAACCCAAATTATAACGCATGATGATATATGGCACTTGCTCTTTGAGATGTGTCAAGTCATATTACACAACTTTGCGATGGATTGCTAAATATGAGATTTTTCAGAATTTGTAAAATTATGAATGTTTTATTCATGATTGTTTTTCAAAGATTATGACATGATTTTCTCGTCTGAATAAATTTTCCAAGCTTAATGTTAACATGAAATAAATACAAAAAATAATAATAATAATAGCTCCCCCGTAAACAAAGTGCTGTAACTTTTTAACGAAGAGGTTTTGAGGAAAATGGCTTGGCATGAACGTTCCTACATTAATTTACCAACTTCTGTAAATTTCATCTAATGCAAAGGAATTCGTGTTTTGGACTGGTGTTTGCAACTTTTGCAATTGATACCTATTAATTCACGGTTAAATGAACACATAATAAAACAAATTATAAAACTAGTTCAAGGATTATTATTATTATTATTATTATTATTATTATTATTATTATTATTATTATTATTAATGGTTTGGCGTCACCTGTGCCTGGGAGGGGAAAAGCGAACTGAATCACTGTAACCCTCAGGTCTCTCCTCCCGATATCACTATTGGGGGTGTGCAAGGTGGACCACATACACCGGGGTTTCCTCCCTACTCTTATACGAATAGTGCAGTGGGATCTTTAACGTGCAAAGGTGGTGACTCTCCTTTACACGGGACCTCCATTTAACGTCCTATCCGAGGGACGGAGTGTTTTCCACTGTAGCATAGCATGCGTCTATGAAACAGGGAAGGAGACGATAACACACAACGTAGGCTTCAGTCATCCGTAGGCTTCAGGATTAAATGAACACGGTTAAATGACGGATGTAGCCAATAGCGAGTGCGTACGCATGTCACGTGTTGATACTTTAATTCTACGCAACCTTCCAGTCGTGCATTTTTCCTCCCCCACTGAGAATATGTACAGTAAGGGAGCAGAGTTTTAACAAATGTGAAACTTGGCCTATTTTTCTTGATGATTAATTGTTCATTCTACTGTGAGTTTTTTCATGAAAGTTGGCACATGCGTTCCTGAAGTCACTAACTAACAGGATCTTACGCCAAATTAAGTATCCAGTCCGGCACGGAGCAGGGACAAAGCGCTAAACTTTCTTCTCATTTTCATCATTTTCTCGTCTCTTTTGCTCACCGAAGCGTAAGAGATCGGGATTTCGATGAAAATCAAATCAAACGAACTCCCCAAGAAGACTTATGATGGTTACCCAAATTAAGCAATTGAGTTTTGGTCCATACGAAAAAAATGAGCTTTTCCAGTCCCACGTGCTCACTGAAGCGTGAACTTTCCATGAAAATGCCATGGGATCATTGATACATGTACACCATTCATATAAACATGCTAAACATGTTATCAATATGATTTTTAGTGCACAAAAATAAAGCAAACCTTACTTGATAATTTCAACATGTTGATATTTTGTTTTTATTATGTGTTCACTCAACCGTGAATTAATAGGTTTCAACTGCAAAAGTTGCAAACACCAATCCAAAACACGAATTCCTTTGCATTAGATCAAATTTACCGCGCGAAAGATGTCAAAACTGTAGTTTTTGCAATTTTCACCTTGTGCTCACTCAAGCGTGAAATTTGGCCCTCAGGTCATTTGGTATGTTCGGAAGCACATGAAATTAATAGTGCATGCCTTAAAACGCTGAAAACTTGAAATGTGTTCCGATATCCCTGACTCAAAGTCAGCTTGTGAACTTTAAAAAGTGACATTTTTTTTCCTTTAGTGCCCGCTCACTCATGCAGGACTTGACCGGCCAATCTAATTTTCTCAGAGAATACGGTAAATTTGTGTAGGAACATTTATGCCAAGTCATTTTGCTTAAAACCTCTTTGTTAAAAAATTACAACATTTTGTTTAGGGGGGGGGGGGGGTTACATTTTTGTTGTGTTTAGATGCTGCGGTGTATGTACTACGTATTGGAAACAAATCAATCTGCTTCTATCATTCAATTTGATACAAAATGGAGTGAAAAACAGGGTGTAATTCTCATCACGGAGGTGAGATTTTACATTGCGGGCATGGAGATCGGAGTCTGGGATCAGGTTCATTTCCATATTAATGGACAAAATTATTCAAAATGACCGCGCTCACGAACCGCCCATTCACTGTGTAGTGAGTGAACATACGTGTGAATTGAACACTTCCGCGCACGCTCGAAGCAACATGCACTCAGCTCACTGATCCTAATCTGTGCCCTCAGAAGCAGTTTGAAAAGCTTTAGTACGCCTGTGTTCAATGCTATTTTTTTTTCTGTTTGCTCACTCGATGTCTTTTTGAGGGTATGTCTATTTATTTATTTTTTTCTAATGGAAACAGTAATTCTAGGTATGCTTATCTGGAAATAGTCTGGCCCTCTTACATATGCACATGAAAAACATTTTTTTTTTTTTTTTATATGATGGTATAAATTCGAGGTGCCAGGTAAAAATGTCAGAGGTAAAAATGTATAGCTGTGTTATGTTTAGCTGCTATATTTGGAGTCAGCTAAACAAGTGCTCGGAAGATCAAAACACTGTTGGGCAATGCGCACATACCAGGATGTTCTCCCGGCCAAAACAAGATTGGTCTCATTAGGTGGTTGAATGGGGGGAATGGGGCAGCATTATCACTTTCACATCAAATGAGTAAGACAGGAAGGCCAGTCGAATGACTGAACATACTCACTTTTACAGAGAGCAGTATTATTGTGATCACTCCATTTATACAGTATGAATTATTTTTTTTAAATATCTCGTGCTCTTCCTAATTTCAAATTCAATATTCTTACCTGTAACACGTTCACTTCTGCATTTTCAGAGCTGACATTTTTATCTCTGACATTTTACGTCTGACATTGACATTTTTTTCCTCTGACATTTTTACCTCTGACATTTTTACCTCTGACATTTTTACACCGAACCAAATTCGAAAGGCCATGCATGTAGGCCTATATTATACCTTGTAGCAGACCCTGAGAGAGGCTGAGCGGCAGGCTGAGGAGTTGTTCCTCTATCTTGCGATGTTGAAGGGTTCCCAGTTGAGCTGGCGCCAAGAGGTAAAGCAGTTGAGGCTCTCGCTGATGTTGGTGTAGAGTCATCTGTGTATTGTAAACAATATAAAGATGTAATCTTTGAAAAGATGCGTTTTCAAAGGGCTGAAGCATAAATAAATAAAACACATAAAACAAAATGTTGTCGGGCAGTTTATATGAATATATATATATTTTTTTATTACAGTGTTCTGAAATGAATTTTTGATAATCCTTAGCACAGTCCAGCTATCAACAAATGCAACTCGAAAGAGCACGATGATACAAGCTTTAAAAGACGCTGCATTAATTTATAAGTGATTATTTCGTTAAAAGAAAATACAAATAAGTACAACAAGAACATGAGCGGTTCTATAACAAAAACTGGGCGGTAAGGCGTCAGGAGGATTGTAATTTATACTAGAATGATACACTCAACCAAAATAGCAATCCCCCCCCCCCGTAGCATTTTATTCATGATTATATCTGAAAAAGTAGTTTACAGTTTTGTATTATTCAAACGGTAGGCCTAATGAATATGGAATATTCTTACACGTAAAATGAATTGCATGTCTCCGCCAACTGACCGCATTATTGGCGTGAAATCATGCATCATAACCATGTCTTACAATCGTGTTAATCTATGTTTCATTTTCAATAATAATCACAGTGCATTAATTGTTCAGTATTGGATAGCTCTATCATCTGCAACCTAAAGAAGATCGATGGGAGAGTCTATAGAAAGGTAGGGGAGGAGCTCAAACGTGACTGCATCATGATGTCGGGAAGCAGCAATACCCATCAATATGAAGACAGATCTCGTTCCTGTTTCAGGTCGATTGACCGCCCGAAAATAATAATGCTGTTTACACTGGCAGAAAAAAACCGAGTTTTTCTCGCATTCGGATTTTTCGTTGGAAGTTGTTCGGCAACTATACCCCGAAACATTGCGAAAAACCTGAATCGAAAAACGCACCTCCGAAGTTTTTTTTATTTTTTTTTTATTTTTTATCTCATCCTGTTTTTCGTTGGTTTTTTTTTTTTGCCAATGTAAACAGTCGCTCATATATCGCGGGTATTATTCGAAGTTTTTGTCACGTTGGACGTGAGCATGGAAGTGAGCGAGATGAAAATGACCGAGAGGTTGCGCATCAATTGCCAAAAAGCTGTATGAGATTAGATTTTTTCACGCATGCGTTTTTCTTGTCAAAAAAGGGTCTAGGATGTTCTGGCAAGTGTAAACTACCACAGCAACAACATTTTTTTTCGGTTTTGTTTTGCCATTGTAAACGAGCCTAATGTTAGACACTCTTTTAACAACAGTACTTTGATCAACAGAATGCTGAAGGAGGTGTCGCGAGGTGATCGAAGTAGACGGTGGACCTATTGAACACTTCATCCACTGTAATGATTATTTGAAAGTAAAACAGAGAGTGACATGCAATAAATGGTGCTTGAAAGTTCAGAAACATGCGTGATTTTCTTGTTATTCGTGTAGAAGCTCACACAAATCACAAAAGTGCAACTTTTTTCCCAACCGTTTGTCAAGAAATGCATGATTTCACACAAACAATGCCTTAATTGGCAGACACATATCGTCGTGTGCCCGGGAGAAGGACGTGAGCGCGCGCGCACACGTAAAATTCGTTTTCGAGAAAAACGCATTTGAGGTTGGACATCTACTTTGAGCATTTATTGGTTTAATCTGCCTTGGTCTTTACCATTGATATCTTAGACAAAGCAAGATTTATACTTCAATGATGACGTACTTTCATTTCGTTCTCTGCAGTAAAGGGGTTTTTGAATTATGTATCACTTTACCCCTCACGTCCTTCTGCCGGGAACAAAAATGCGAAAATGCATGTATCGATTTCCCGGGAGAAGGACGCGAACGCCGTTCTGCCGGGCAAAAAAATGCCCGATTTGCGCATTGTTTTGCCCGGGAAAAGGACGCGTAAGGCCTGCTTATGTACAGTTGAATGTGGATTCGTGCATTATATGCGTCAATATCTAGCACATTTCTTGTCTTGCTACTAACAGTATTGTCTTTCACTAATTTGAATTTTAAGAAATGCATTAGTCATGTGCACAATTAATCATGCAGGAGGCAATCTTCTAAATCGGGAGGCCTGTTATAGACCCAACTAGTACTGTACCACATAGGGCCTAATGTATTATCTGTAACATATTTTGATGTAATAGTTAAGAGAAATTTTATTCCCGTCTATAAGCAGTGATCCCAAAACCTTTTTTTAACTCTCTAATACCATCGTCACGTGTCATAATCATTATCAATATTTCAATACTTTCACTGTCTCTATCACCAGGGATGGCACTGGGTAGGGGGGGGGGGGGGCAGATAACTCGGGTGAGTTTATTTGATTGATAAATGAATAGGTACGATAGTTGCATGACCCAGTCTTTCCCCATTACACTTCTTTGTTCCTATTTCTTTCTTCTTTTTCTCCTGTTTCTTTTACGATCAGCTGAACCTTCCCCCCCCTGCTGCTCCATGCCTGATTATCAGTGTAATTATAACTTCTACCATCATTACCCTTATCACTAGAATTACTCTCATCACCATAAACGTCAACATCATGTTGATCAGTTGACTATCTGCATTAGAATCATTACCATCACTGCATCACCACCACTACATTATCAGCTAGTGGCAGCCATTACATGTAACGGGGGGGGGGGGGGACATGGAAGTCCTCCGCCTAAAAAACTGTTTTGAGGAATGAGAGGAGGATGATCATTATCATGTAAGAAAGCAAGCTAAAAAAAAATTACTGAAAAAATGATGAAAGAAGCATGATTTGGGAATTGTAATGCATTCTAGGCCTATGAAATATTTGTCACCTGACTCAAAATAGAAAAATAATATATTAAACTTTATAAATTGAGGGGGGGGGGGGGGGGGACAATGCCCCCTCCCAGAAAAAAAAATTGAGGGGAGGGGGGACATGTCATCCCACCCCCTCCCCCTCCCCCAATTGCCGCCTATGGTATCAGCATCACAATCATTTCCATCCGAGTAGGCATTGTCATCATCACTATCAAATTATCATTATCACAGTCAACTATTTGATTACTTATATCATCAAATAAATGCATTTAGAGTAGTGCAAAAGAACAAATTCTGGGTCACAATATTTATTAATGACATTCAGTTGTCTGTACATTTGAAATATGATCAAACCACATATACATACATGTGAATTCATTAGCTGCATAGTCCAGACTGGAACCATTCAATTAAATTAAATCAATTTCAAGTTTACACTGATACATCATTGGATTTGCATGATTTAGAGCAACAGACATTGAAAATGAAACAACTTGTATGATTCAAGATAATTCAGGCATTAAATGAACCTGTGAGTAAAATGTCCTCCAGTATTAAGAAATTTTTATGATATGGATGGCTTTCTCTTACCTGGCTTTGCTACATACATCATGATTCATACATTCAAATATCTTACAATCTGATTAATTAAAAAGAACTATCATTACATTCCAAACTTAGCACATCAATTACTTTCAGATCATGGAGACTCAATGAAATATCCTAGATGATTAATACTGCTTTCACATCAAGGTACGGTCGCTGCGACCGTACCCAGCGACCGATCGGACGTGCTTTCACACCTCCGTCAAAATTGGTCAGGCCCAGAGCGATCGGTCGCTGTATAGCTGACCTAGCCGGAAGCGGAAGTAGAGATAGTACGTAGGCATGTATGGGGGTCATTGCATTTCGATCGCTGAGTACGATGTGCTTTCACATCAAGCTTGCATCGGTCGCGATCGGTCACTGAAGTACCTCAGCGACCGTACTCAGCGACCGATGAAATGCTTTCACATTATGATTTCATCGGTCGCAGCGACCGTACCTTGGTGTGAAAGCAGTATTAGATGTCTAACTTAAAAAGTGAAACTTGCAAGAAATCTACAACCAAATACATGTACTTCAATACACTATTCAATGTTTGGAACAATACAGTTGATAAAAAAGGGTGATAACAGTCACTGGTAGATCCTCACATTGTGGGACTGCTTAAAATCATTTCAAAGAGCTATTGTTTCAGAGCATTATATTTATGCATATAGTTCAAGGGTACCAACATGATCAAAACATTATCAAACGATATCCCTAATCTGAAATTAGACCTTGTTTGCAACTAACTTTGAGCCGGCCTCAACTTACATTTTGATGAGGTACCATTGTTGGACCACCTCTTCACGTAGTCTCGCGCTGGCCTATTTTTGGTATAAATACAAGCCCACCCAAATGTGGTACCCAATTCATCACAAGAGACACTTTGTTATGACTTGACAACTGTAAACGATCCCCAGTTACGCTTAATAGTATTACATAGTACAATGGTGATCACCAATCTTGTGGGCCATACAAAATATTTCAAAGTTTTCATTTAGGCTGACCCGAATTCATAGATGTATACGCACAAAACTGCGGCTCCGAGTACCACAGTTTGGACCAGCCTTGGGCGGGAGTAAACAACACCTGGGGAATATGTAACCTTTAAGACAGCAAGTATGACGGATGGGACTGAATATCAAAATCAGCCTACATACATATAAGAAGTATTACAGTAAAGGAAATCATCTACTTCTCTATGTGCTTACTTTAAGTTAATGACAGTCAATCAACCTTGAAGTAACTGCTCTCCTCATGAAAATATAATGGAGTTCATGCATTATCATTAATATTTCAAGCAGTTCTTTCTCTGAGAAGTCATCATTTACATGCTTCCACATATAAAAGCTTGGTTAATTAAAATATCAAATATCCTGAAAGTAAATGTTGTAAGGAAAGTACACTTAAAAATCCTTTTTTCAAAATTCAGTTTATCATAATTTTAATGATACAGACTTCCCCTTTTACCTTGAATATCAATAAAATAAGCCAAGTTCCACTTGGAAAGAAGATCAATCCATCTAGAAATTTCTCAGCTTTCAACTCTTGAAATCTTCACGGGATTTGGGATTCTCCTCTGGACGGTTGGAAATCTTGCTTGGAGTACTGCAAGGTATAGTCTGGTTGATTAAAATGTGAAGAAAAAGTACAATTCATTTTGAATGCAAATATGTTCATGAATAATTTGTCAAGTACCCTTTACAATTTACAGAAGAAGGCTACAATCACATTTTCACTCTAGCAGTTAACCGGCAAAATTCAAAACAAGAAAAAAATAGCACATGACACTGTTTCCAGTACAGAATATAGAGTGTATTGCAAAAATATACCGAGAAATATATTTTGAAAAAAAAATTGATATGCGTTAAACAGAATTTCAGTGCTGTCCACTAAATTTCAGCAATTTTCATGTAATAATCTCCTTCCAAGGAAATTACATTGAAAGACACTAACATCAGTTGGCAGAGCTTCACAAATGTAGCAAATAATTAGAGCACAAATTACTTGTTAGAGGCTCATGCACTCTTGCTGAAATAATGTATAAATATTCCTTCAATTTCATTTATTCAATCTCTATCATTCAAAATCTTAACTTATAAAACAAAATGTACCATCCCTTTTATGAAAACTCCTTATTTAAAGAAACAGCAAATCTTATCTGAAAGAAATGCCCAAAGTGCATCAGGTGTAACCTTTTTTTATTTTAGTGACAAGAACTCACCATGTGGTAAACTTCTACAAATCCATTGTTCCTCTGTATCCCTATTCTCCTGGTAGGGGTTGAAATTTGACTCACTTCACAACTGAGCAGCCCTACAAAAAATATATATAAATGTGACAATTCATCTTACAATAGAATGTGATATGTCAATAATGCTTGGAAAGCACTATTGATCTCATTTTCATTATCTACACCAAAGGCCTGTGACCTGTGAACATCCAAATGAAAAAGATTAGATTTAGAGACAACCTAGTATTCATAGTATGACTGCACATAACAAATCAACAACATCGTACTAACACCTCTTTGCAAAGCTTTCATAAATGTACATGTATAGTCAACACTGCCAAAGAAAATTTGCATTTACTTGAAAATGCATGCAAGTCAATATACCATACCCACTCAGATTCATTTCCATTCCCCGTTTGGTTTCACCCTTCATGAATAAAAGTTTTTCTAGGTTCAATTCTTCAGACCCCATTGACTAAGGCAGACTTGTCTCTACACGTACATATATTTAACATGCTTAAAAATCTCATATCTACCTTTTCTTGAACAACAATCAACATCTCATCTACCACAGTACCAGGTCTGAGACATCTTCAAGGAAGAAAGGTTTGGCTGTGCTGTTGCTGGAAAAAAAATGACAAAAAAAAAAAATAAAAGCTTTGAACATCCTGAACATAAATATGATGTTACAAAAACTTAAGAACATGAATGTTTACTACAGCCAAAAAAGTATAGTCCACCAAAGGAAAGGAAAAGTGAGATGATTGGAGGAACATAAATGAAGGTTTGCATTGAAGTGAATATAAAAGATATTTTATGTCTTGTTTTATATTGGAATTAAATGTGAACTTGAACTTGACTTATCGGTACATTCAAGAGCATGTAATGCTTTAGTGTAGGCTTGTAATATTGTTTTTCTATCTGATATGCTATCCTCTGTTACACTACAATTCTTTGTCAATGGAGATTCCCCCTTTATAAATTCATTTATTTATTGATACATTTTAACTAGAAAAAGGGTCATTTCTATTTTCAATAAACATATATTTCTATGTAACTCCAAAATGAAATCATCGCCAATTAACTCATCTATATTTCTTACTTTGTTATGGACGATGCAACTGTAGCCATCCATTTTGCCCCCTTTTGCTCTTCATGTAGAACTTTGATCCTGCTTTCACAGCCACAGGCTCAACAGGAAGAAGATGTAGTGGATCTCCTTGGTGTGGTCTCATTGTACTTTACCAGAAGTCTTGTTACAGATCCATTTTGCATTGGCAACAATCGTGTACTCTAGTAAATTAAAGCAAAAACATAATAGATCAACTATTCATCTGATTTTTAAAAAATGGAAACTTGCCAATAATTGATTGCTATGATCTCAATTCTACAAGTTATTTGTCCAGGTTCCTCATTTTTTAAATACCTAGCCCAAGGAATAAAAGCAAACAGAAAAAATATTACCAAGTGTTGAGTGATAGTGACACTGTCATGACTGGTCCGTGTGGATTTGTAGAAGCAGACCTCCAACAAATGCGGCAAACAGCATGAAATTACCACACATATGGATGGTCATTAGATCTACATTAAACCAAAGACTAAGTGGAAAATTAAAATGAGAGGCATCTGTAAACAAGTTACTTAGTAGGTATGCAGCGTAGTCAGACATGGTTGGTAAGTTTGCTGTATGTATAGGGCAAAACGTGTGTCAGACTGTAAATAAACATTCATCGTTGCAGCTGTCAAAGTCAAAAACAGACAACGAAATTACCTAAGGCTAAGCATGCTAAGCAAGAATTGCCTTAAATTTGCTGATTCAGGGATTTTCAACTCTAATATGCCACAAAATCAGAGTTAAAAATGAAATCATAAATAATTATTTTCCTCTCATTTATGATTTTCTATCAAGCTTATCAAGGTTTCTATCAAACCTATCATTGCATAAGAAACGCTACTGAAGTTAGATAAGCTAGTATGTTAGCATGTGTAGCGTAGGCGTAGCTTATTACTTTACTTACACAAAACTGTACGAGTGGGACATACGCTACGCAAAATATGAGAAGCAATCTAAATCTCAATGATTATTTTCTTAAAAGGGGGAATAAACAGATAGAATTTATCATCCAAGGATGGAATATCATTGTTGTAAAGTTACACACATATCATTCACAATCTGTCTTTCGAAATTTCAAACTTACCGTAACAGCAACAATTCGTAGCTGTAAGGAGCAGACGGTATACGAGGCCTTCACGTCCTTTTGCCGGGAAGAAGATTGGAATGCTTGTGCCCGCGTCGTTTTCTTATTGTCTTATTACGTCATAATGACGTCGATTTGAGGTTTAAGAGTGGTATCAAAAGAAAGTGTACACAATTTTCTTTCATCCTATGAGAAAATCTGAAAATCGAAAATTTCACCCAAAATTGCTGTTCACGTCCTTCTCCCGGGCACACGACGATATCATTCATTTTATGCGTAAGAACATTCCATGTTCATTACCGTTTTAATGATCAAATCGGTACTTTTTGAGATACATGAAAATAAATGCTAGGGGGAATTACTTTTTGTTTAAGTGTATATGAAATTGAAATTGCACCTATATCGTTTCCCCATTTTCTTTTTTTTTTTGGGGGGGGGGGGGGGGACATGAGACACAAAAGCCCCTCCCCACGTAGAATCGCGCCTGAACAGGAACAAAACAAAGCAAAAAAAAAAAAAAAAAAAAACACGACTAAATGCGCAGGATTTCTGTCATGTACCTACGACGTGTACATGATGTGAGAACTATCGTCTATACATTATAATTATGAAACAATGGGACACGGAAACCGCCCCTTCTTTCCTGAAATAATCTTTTTAAAGTAAATGCAATGTAAATTTCGGAGAATCGGGGGTTAAAATAGTGTCTATTAAAAGTAACTGCAATATAACATTTCTGCGAATTGGCGGTTGAAATAATGTCTATTGAAAGTAAAAGCAATGTCTCATTTCGGAAAATCTGGGGTTAAAACATTGCCTAAGGGCATTTTTTTTTCTATTGCAATGATTTTTTTAAGGATGGCACTACGTAAACCATCTTCCGAGCCTAACCGTAGCTGTTGGATATGGGTCTTGGAATACAAAGAATCCTCCCATGCTTCCCCCTCTGTAGGGCCAATTTCAATCCGTCTAACTCTTGTTCCAAAAATTTTCGGAAGGCACAGGCGGCCCATCGTCCAGAAAAGTATACATTCTTATACGGTTAAAATACAAAAATCGGTGAGGGGGGGGGGGGGGGGGGGGGGAGGAGGAGAAGGGAGAAAATTGAAAACACCTTAACAAAAATATATCAATACCAATCATATCATCTATATGTACATTGAAGATATGAATGTTTGTACTGAGCTCTTGAATAGCAGGGTATGCATAATTACCTTCAGAATCTATGTACATTACCAAGTTGTGTAATTCAGCATTGCAAATAATCTGCTTCAGTTCATGCAAACTGCCACCAGTCCTGTTTTTCCAATCGGCTAAAGACGCTCTAATCGCTTTATTGTACTTGCTGTGATTCATTAGAATGGCTTGTGCCCTTTTGAAGGGGATACCGAGCATGCCGGAAAGTTGGGTGTATTTTCCAGGTGGGACATGCCTTGCTAGATGGTTCAATGTGTTGTCTGTTACAACTTCCCTACCGGATATGACAAAATATAAAGCAATAAAAACAATACCGTAGTGAAATTATGAAATGTCAACCAATTATTAGTACTCTATCCCAATACTAAATAACGCTATACATCGTTTAATTGTCAAATGTCCTTTGAAAACAAAATATTTAAAAGGGGATTGCATATGAAAATCATACATTATAAATGAACATTGTTGTGCATTTCTCTCCTAAAGATAAGGCTGCTATCATTTTTTTATTTTTTATTATTCAACGTAACAATAGTTTTCCTTGAATTAAAGGTAGGAATTTTTCTTTTAAAAGAAATCAGGGTTGATTTATTTCAAAAATTACACTGGACATTTCGACTAGATTAAAACGTGTGCCGGTACAAAACGGGAATATCTAGCACTACGAATGTTTACAAGTAAACCACGTGACGTTAATCGGGTAGGAACTCATGCTATATTGAAATCGGCCATCATTATATTCATTGATTAGCTTTGTCCTGTTGATATGTAAATAAAAACAAGCGGAATTTGTAGGGACGATGCACTAGACATGACATGCTTAATGATGCATAATTCAAGAAATTAAAATATTTTTATTCAACAGAATATGGGCGCTAATAAATGGACTAGGACATTTTTCACTCATCACCTCCCTGACATGGATAATGTGAATATCTTCTGGGAGATTAGCAACTTACCTGATGATTGGTGTGTACCTAGGGTAACCTGTGCATATGGAAGAAAGTCATTAAAAGAGTAAAATATATTAGGCAAGAAAAAAAATGTATATGTTACACTTTTTTGTTTTTAATCACAAATATTAAGTTTCAATATTCGTTGATCTTGTTACCCGAAGCCAATATTTGTACATAAACCTAGGCATACTTATTGTTGGATAATTCAATTCTCACATTGGCCCCAAGGAAAGGCAGCAAATAAAATCAGCAGATATCAAGAAAAATCAATATTTAGGTGGTCTGTCATCTTTGACAGATCACCTCTTAATTTCGTCAGAATTTTCTTTCTTTATTATTTATTTTTATTGCTTCCACCCACTTTTTTGTGCACTCGAAATCTCAGAATCGGCTGGGTCAAACTGCATGAAATTTTCGTCAGTTATTAGTATTAACAAGATCTCGCCGTTCCATATATTTTCATGCTCATCTGGTCATCGTGACGTCATCCAGGCGCCATTTTGTGAAAATCAACTTAGGGTCATATCTTCATAACGGAAAGTCATTTTTTATTCATATTCGGCATGATGAATGTTCATATGAGTCCAAACATTTTCATCTATTAAGACGCGCGCGTACGCGTACGTCCGCGCGTCAGTGCGCACGCAAAAATTAAAAATGCTCAAAATCGACTCATATTCATTTTGCACACGTTTCAGGCCATTTTAAGCAGTTCAAAAATTTGCGCGCGTTCGCGACCGCATGCGCGTCATACGCACGCGCAGGACCCAAATAACGTTAAAACGCCGTTTTTTCAGTGGATTTGCATTCCTGATACTTTTCCTAGCAATTTCCATCAATTTAGAACTGATTTCGACTAACCATAAGGTCACAAGCGCGCGTCAAAGTTCAAAATCCGTGCGCGCGTCAATGGGGCAAATAATGTAAAAACACGAAAAAACATGCCCCTTTTAAATCCGCCATAGCTCCTTAGAATGCGTGGAGACCCCCAATTTTTTTACATATTCTGAAAGGTTATGGCTTTTAGATGTGAATCTATGACAAAAATTTATCTTATCGATATCATAAGGTCATCCTATTCTTAGGTGAACTCAAAATTTTAATTTTTAATTTTTGACGTTATATCTTTTGCCTTTAACCGAGAATATCTCGCTTATTATTTGTCAATTTCCGCCGAGATTTCGATATGTTGTAGCTGAGACAATTTTCCACAAATATTTTATCATTGTTATTCATTTTGATGAGGTTATCATGGTCTAAATTCACGATTAAAGTTACAATGTCAATTTTTTCTCATTTTACGTGTATTCTCTATGGGACATGACCTTTACGTAATTCTCGATTCTACATTCTCGTCTTCTTTGATCAACATCTCCCTTATTTCTGCTTGATTTTCACCAATCTTTAAGTATGTTGCAGCTGAGAAAATTCTCTGTCTTATGCATTCATATGTTTTTAAGCAAATGTCGAAAACATGTCAAAATTTTGGCTGGAAAACATGATATTAGAATTCCGTTTTGAATCTACGTGTTATATCTATGAGCTGTTATGCAGGTATACCTTCAAAGCACTTGCCTCACATGCTCAAGGTCCCTGGTTCGAGTCCCGGAGGGAAGGGGGCAATTTCTTTCTGTTTGCTTTCTTTTTACATGTTGTATTACTATCCTCTTTAACTATATAATTACATATACAGTCACAATCAATGAAATAAACTGCGGATTTTGGCCCGTTATGACAATTGCAATGCAGTGCACAGTAGTTCATGTACAACCCAATAGAAAATCTGATTCGTTAAGGTGAATTCAAGCTTTGGATCATCTTTTAAGTATTCTACGATATCAAATCATCCAATTTATTTGACGTTAGTCTCCTATCGAGACGTAAACATTTTATCAAAAGTCTTACCAACGAATTTATCACAATCCATGTCGGAACCTAAAAGATGCCGACAGACCACCTAATTCGTCATGTGACGAATTCAAATGTCTCGTTTTATATATTTTTTATATTAATCAATATTTACTAACTGAAACTTCATCAGCATTACTCTTATTTTTCTGACTAAATAAATCGATGTCAGTGTAAAATGCACGGTTTACGGGTAAGCTTTTAATTCTGACGGAATAACCAATATTTTGATATTCAACGCATTTTCCCATGTTCAATATTTGATATTATAATCAGATCTATCATTCCAAGTCATATTCTTATTTTCCCCCTCAAATTTAACGGGGGGGGGGGGGGGTACATATGGAACTCTTGTCCAGAAGAGCACTATTTGACCTCTAAAAACATGCGAGAATTGGATCTTCAAGTGCTAAATTGACGCCGCGGCATCCCACAACAGATATGGCGATCGGCATTTTTCAGTTCCGGCTTTGGAACAATTTCCGCGCCCATCAGTTCAGGACTCATCCACCACTGACACTTTTAAGAAATAAATAAAGATTTACCTCTTTGAATAAATCTTCAATACATACGATATGCAATTATAGAATTTGGACTTTGATTATTTAGTTCCTTGCCTCGCTTTGACTGCTGCTAAGTGCACTTGAGTTTTCTACGGGGGGGGGGGGGGGGGGGGCGGGTGTGTGACAAAAAAAATCACAGTAGCTACTGGTCTGGGTGACATCACCCAGCTGCTGGGGGATGGATTCTCCACAGTAGCCTACTGTGAAGATTTTGTCACCTGTATTACAGAAAATCACAGTACCCTACTGATAAATTTTGTCAGCTCCCGCGTGTGCTTCCCATGGACCGCTGTACTGTGTCACTAGATTATAATCTCTCACAGTTACCTGCTGGAGAATCCGTGCGTATCTAGCGCGCTCGCTACTATACTGCGAACGATTCTCCACGAGATATAGACGATGGCTGTCGCACGAACAAGCAATTCATCGCGGCAGCGCCAGCCGGAGCTAGTACCTAGCAGTGAATCAGCAGGGCCGGCCTGGAGCAACCTGAAGACTCGGTTAAGATGACTTTTGTTATAGGCCTAACGGTAACCCTAGCTAGGTTAATGTTGGAAGTATAGATGATTCACTTTTTTTATGTCAGACCGTCATAGATTTAGTCTAGTCCTGTGAACAACAAAAAGAAAAAAGTATGAATTCGTTAGGTTAAGCGTTAATAGCCAAGAGTGAAGCCCCACATACTATAATTTTCGTGTGTGATATTTCTACTTTTACTCTGTTTACAGGCCACCTACAGCAGGGTCATAGATCTGACGGGGGCATGCAATGTTTGAGCTAGTCTTAAACTAAGTACGAGGTACAGGCAAATTTACTATAAGTGGTAGGTAGCCTACGTGCCGCGGGCCAGACAAAAAACAAAAAAACAAAAAAAAAACGGACTTTGGAATAGGCTTATTGGGGAAAGGACGGTCTTCGGAACGGGACTTGAAACTAGTACAAGTGTTTGTGAAAACAGGGGTCACTGTATATGCATTAATGGTTCACCTGCGTGTGAGTGCGTATGTATCCCTATGGAACGGCCCAGCAAACACATAACGTTTCTTCAAAGTTTTTTTGAGGTTCCGTACGTCTTTGCCTAAAACGGACGTTTTTAAAACGTGCATATAACGTTAAAGTTTAGACTTAGCATTTACCACAAAGCACAATTTTTTAAAACGTTTTCAAAACGTCAATGGACTTTACAAAATGAAACGTCGTTTACAAAACGTTTGTAAACTTTATCGGACGTTACAAAATAAAACGTTCGGTACCTAACGTGTACAGAACGTTATTTTTCCTGACCTATTTTTTTGTTGAACGTTTATTAAACGTGTTAAAAACGTCCAATTCCAAATCATTATGAATGAGGAAATAAAAGCACTCTTCTTCAAGAAATGTAGAATCCTTACCAAATTTCTTTTTTTCCGATGTCCAAATGAACAAATAACACATTCTTCTATAAATAATCAGTCGGTTGATATCATAAGTGAAATGTATATTTAATTTCACAGCAAACACAAAACATTTTTTTTAGAACGTTCACAAAACGTTTTTTATAACGTCTTCGTCTGGGGAAAAAAAAACGTTCTTAAAACGTTTTTTAAAGGTGTTAAGGTTTTCTGCAGGTCCTTAGACTGGAAAGTAATCGATCATGATTCATGAATATTCACAAAAGACCTATACTTGACCAAAATCATAATTTTAAAAGGACAAATGGCAATCTATTTTGGCCTTTCTGTAATGCAAAATTCTATAATGCAAAAATAATGCAATACATTGATTGTAATGCCCAAAATGCAAAAGGTATTTCTTGGTCTAAATTCAAAAATTGTAATCGTCAACTATTTTTAACGGTCATTGCAATCTGGTCCCTATATAAAGAAAGACTTGACAAGAGTTCAGTACATTTTGAAATGATTTTTGTTGGATTTTTAACGTTTAAAACATGTTTTCAACGTCCATTTGAAACGTTTTAAGACCCCCCAACACACACACTTTTTAGTGGACATGTTGGCCTCTGTATAGTAACATGGCAGTGGTTATGCTTGATGGCATGCTCAGCCCGCCCCCACTTGCTGCATGCAGATTTATTTAGGGCGTACAAACTCTAGTAGAACATTTCTTATCCTTCTTTATAGCCTATGAAGTAACTGACATAATGATGAGCATAACTGGTGCACATACATGTATCATGTAGTCATGGTATACTATGCGTAAACAAGTTCAAAACACAGCCAGTGCGCTAATGGCACCATTGTGACAGCCTAAATTTGGAGCGCTCTAGCTCTTAGAGCGTTCTCAGAGTGCCCCAAAATGCGACTGCAGTGTAAATCAGTTGTCCTGCAATCAAGCAATGGCGACTTTTGAACTGCTGAGCAGTGTACCTGTACCTCCAAATCAAGCTGATTCTATATTGTGCATTGATCAGTTTGCACTGCACAGAAGTTAAAACATCTGAGAAAGGTCATTTATTTTTTAAGTTTATTTTCCATGTAATGATCATTTAACTGAATGCCGGGACTGAATGTCCATTTCACATGAAGCCTGTATTAATCTAACTGCAAACTGTCAAAATGAGCTTAAATCATAACATAATGCATTTTTTGAAAAATTTTCTGGCTTTATCGACATCTAGGTCTATTCACAACATTTTCCTGTCATTCATATTGTGATCTAATGTTAAATATCAATTAGTTGTTTTTTTTTTTTTTTTGCTTGTTTTTCTTTTCATATTCACCCATACCTGTAGGTCTGGGCAAGCAGGCTTGTGTTCGTATGCATCACAAAAGAAAGGAGGTCTTATTCGTTTTTTGGGTAAGTGGTTTCGAGGTCGAAGGGCCATATAAATTATTTACGAAATACTCTTGTTATGCCAAGAACCATCTGAGATATACATTGTATTTTTGTGTTTATTTTTTTTTTTGCATTGCCTTAACCCTAAAAGACCCAGGCCTTTTCTGGTCTAGTTATCCCGGGGGGGGGGGGGGCATTATGGCCCCACCCTATGATCTCGGCCGTGGATCGCCGGATCGGCACGAAAATTCGCACGAGGGTAGAGAATGATGTAGTTTATAAGGCTATATGGTTAGATTTTATGAAATTATTTTATATGAATTAACTTATGCTAATTTAAGCGAGAAATCATAGTTTTGGCTATATCTTACTGAATAAAGCTTTAGGAACGATGCTTTTTGGTACAAATGTTTTTCATAACATTCATATCAATTCCTTTACTTAAAAAAAATGGGTTATCGATTTTTTTTTGTTATGTATTGTATTGTTTTACAAATTCCTTACGTATTTCTTTGGGGTTTTTTTAAACGTCTTTGTGTGGATGTGGGTGGGTGTGAGTGTGTGTATGTGTATGTGAGAGTGTGTTTGATGCTTCTCACTATTTTAGAGAGATTACTTATTCTTTTCTGACACTATTTACATAATTGAAGTTTCCCCCTATTCCTATTCCTATTCACATTGACACTCACATTCACTCACAATTTACATTATCCTATTACCCATTTCTCCTTTCCGGTATTATCATTATCCTATTCACCCATTCCTTTCCAGTATTATTATCATCCATCCAATCCTTTCCGGTATTATTATTATTATCATTATCATTATTATTATTATTTTGCCCATAGGTTTGTACACATTCATTTACAAAAATAGTGAAATTTTAACGACTTGCGTTCGTAATCGTAATCTGACACCGGCACCAAACTTGGATGGTAGATGTTTTGTTATTTGGGGGTCGAAGGTCATGTATGTATGTCAAGGGTCAAAGAGAGTCAGGTCCTTAAATTTGTCCGCAAACTTTGTCATTGGGCACAGGGAACTTGGATAGCAGATGCTTTACAGTGACTTGATTCTTATGGGGGGGGGGGGGAGGGGTGGTCAGAGGTCATGTATGTAGGTCGGAGGTAAAATGGGGGAAATGTCTAAATTTGCCTACACAAATAATCAGAATCATTAGATTTCCTAGAATGATTGTGCTGAAATGGGGAGAGACACGTGGCTAACACCTTGTATGATAGAATAAAAACATAAAAGAGGAAAAAAGGAAACAAATAAGGTAAATGAATATATATATATATATATATATATATATATATATATATAAATGTAATGTGTGCACAACCCATTAACATGACTGGCCTTGTCTTGTTTAATGGCATATAGAATGAAACACGCAAGACAGCGGACGTAGCTGTATAATTCCACTTTATTGTCCCGAGCTTTCGGCTACATGCCTTTATCAAGGGTTCTACAACAGATTGACAAGCATAACTAAACAGTAAAAAATTTTTAGGGAAAATAACAAAAAGAATATGAAAACTAATATAATCAAAATGAAAAGAAATAAACGTTTTTAAATTATTACCTGGTGAGGTTGTGGGAGTGGTTCAGTGATTCCTGCTCGTGTGTATGGTCACGTGATGTGGCACGTCACAAGAGCAGGAGTCACTGAACCAGGGAAAGCGCTCGGACGCCACCTAGAGTGGTGTAGGCAGTGGTGTAGCCGAAAGCTCGGGACAATAAAGTGGAATTATACAGCTACGTCCGCTGTCTTGCGTGTTTCATTCTATATATATGTATATATATATATATATATATATTGTAAGAAATACGCCTGCCCCCCATTCTCAGGGTCAATCCACCAGACTAGAGTTTTTGAGGTTTTAAAGGTCAAATATTTTCTTAAGCCCACTATGCTCCCTCACAAGATCATTTCCTCACATAATTGCGTAATTTCATGACCCTGTAAGAGTTCTTAAATAAGCTTTTCAAAAAGGGGCTCAGAATTTTATGAATATTGATGCGATTGTCGTTTTGCTCGGTGTCGTAAAAGTTTCATCCGCTTGTGGCTAAATACTGCTCTACCAGTGTGGCCTAATACATCTTTTGCCAAAATTCAATTTGAAAGAAATCTAGCATCTAATAAGGGCAGCAATTGGAGCTGGCGCCCAAAACGTAAAAGAGTAAAAGAAAAATGAGAAAAATGAAAAATCTAAATCTTTTAGGAAGATACACCCCTCCCTATCCGTTGGGTGAATGTATCAGAAATAGAGTTTGGGGTTTAAAATGCCACACTTTTCTATAGCTCGTGTGCTTTGCTCCCTTGCATGAATACACTTACTTTAAGGATCTCATAGGCTTTTTTAAAATAGCCTTTTTAAAGGAGTTCAGAATTTGAAAAATAATGACGTGGTTGTCGTTGCTTTGCTCTGGTTCATCATGATCATGTAAGTTTCATCTGCCTCTTGCTAAATACTGCACCCCTATTATGGCCTATTACAACATTTGCAAAGGTTAAACATTTAACAGAAATCTAAACTTTCGTGGCTTTGCTATTAAAATCAGGCAACAGCTACTTCTTGACTTTTTCGTTAAGTTTACTCCCAACAGAAACATGCATATTGATATTCAATTTTGATCTTCTCTACCATTCATGTAAGTACAGTGGTCAATTGCCAAATTTCCTGTATGAAATGCGCAAGATATTATGTTTGTTTAGCGAATAAGATTTTTTTTTTTAAATCGCCGCTTGGTCGCTTAGTTTCCCCACTTATACCACAATATAGATACGATTGGGCAGTCTGTAAGGGCGGGGGGGGGGGGGTGATGAGGGCGCAAGTTCATTGTTTGCCTTTGGCGCCATCATGCCTAGATACGCCACAGCACTGTGCCCCACCCAATCATAATGTACCCGGCTCCCTCCCCCATGACTAATATGCCCTCTCCTCTGTACTAGGCTCCTGCCCCTTTTAGGGTGATCGTTGCTCCATTTTTTCCCTTCTTGCTTGAGATACTGCTGCAGACTACCCTTTAGGGATCATGTCCTTACCATTTCTACATTTCTTGCAGTTACATTCCTCAGGCAATGCTAGAGACTTTACTTTAATTACAATTTCTTTCCAACTACTTCTGGATTTGAAATATAAAGTCTGCTGCAATTCAAGTTTGTATAGATAGAGTATCTAAGAAAATGAGAAATTAGCCTTACAATGTACATTGTATTTTAGATTGGGCAGTGGTTCAGACTACAAACAAGAAATAAAGTCCAATAGAATAAAGATAAGCAAACACATTAGAATCACACAAGTTATTCATTGCAACTTTGCTCCTTCTCTATATTTGGTTTTGCATTCCAGCATTGGTATTCACAGTCATATTAAATGTTTGTTTTCTCTTCTCTTTGTAATTTCTTCCTAGCTCACACTCCAACTGCAACATCCTGGACAGTGGAGGAGCGACTGGCAACAGTTGGATACAGCCACCCAAATCAACATTATCCCAGACACCAGACCCTCACCTGCAACCCATCTTGAAAGCAGAGACTGTGTTACACTCAACACCTTTCAGCAGTATGTCTCGAACTTAGTCATCTGCAGGAAAAGAAGTGAACTTCAAGAAGTTTGACCATATCTCACCAACGCTTCTTGAGCTTCATTGACTGCCAGTGCAATGCAGAGTGCAGTGTGAGATCTTACTTATAAAGGTCCCCATAACTCCATAACAGCTGCGGCCAGGACTTCATTGTGCTGGACTGATTTTCAAGTGCCCAGTACCCACCTAAAAACATATGGGGATAGAGCCTTCTCTTCAGTTGCTCCACGTCTCTACCAATCCAACTTCGTAACTGTAACAACCTGGAGACCTTCAAATCAGAACCAGCAATTTTGTGAATAATTTGTGACACATTGTGGGAGCCGGCGCCTATGAATGTTGCTTACAGATTTTACAAATGCTGTTCATCATCACCTGTCTGACCCTATTTCCAGAAGGCCTGACCTGGATCAAGCACCTTTTTTTTTTTTTTTTTTTTTTTTTTTTTTTGGGGGGGGGGGGTAGTGGAGGGTGTAGACTATACAAAGAAAGAATACAGTGGTAACTCAGTATAACAAGGCCCTTGGGACCATCAAAATAACCATGTTGTAGCTGAAATCTTGTAGTATATATCAGGGTAAAAAAGCAACAAAAAACATGAGAAGAGCTGGGAATGAAATATATCTTGTCATATCGGGAATATTGTTACATCTCTACGGAGTTTCCATTTTAGTAGTATTATGAGAGCTGTTGGTGATGGGCTATTCTACATGTAGTTTACTTCTTTGACTGTCAATCGCGCTTAATTTTGAAATTTTGCTTTGTAAATGATTATATTTTCCAATTTAGCAGTTTAGTTGAAGGATTTCACAGATAATTCAATTTGAAAACTGTTAAAGTAGCATCAAAATTCATTGTCATTTGCCAAGGCGTCATTTCCAGCATTCAAATCAGCAACAGGATTCATTTTCCAGATATGTTCTTTCAAACTGGGAAGAAAGCAATGCACCATCTGTCGTATGTCCTTAATGGCTGCCTAGCAAAAGCTGGGTAATAACAGTGAAGCGCCAGGAGCGTCAGTTCTGAGTCAGGACATGAGCGCTATACAAGAATCCACCATTATTTCTCTTCTACTTTTCATTCTTCATTTTCTGCTCATTGTTGTCGGTTCCATCGATATATGCCATATGTTGTGTATTTTCAGGACAATGTCAATGCATATGGGGTGTATGATAATCAGAAATTCAGCCAAGTGCTATCAAAAACCAGTGCTGAGCAAAGGTTGTAGAAACGGGGGAGGGGGCTAGTAGCTGCAGTTCCCTGCTCCCCCCCCCCCCCCCAGGAGCCCTACAGTCCCTGGACTGCACTTAAATGGGTGTCAGCACCCCCCCCCCAAAAAAAAACAAAAACAAAAACAAAAACAAAAACAAAAACAACAACAAAAAAACAAAACAAAACAAAACAAAACAAAACAAAAACAAAAAAAAAACTTCTGGAGTCCCTGCCATGTGCTCATGTTTCACTGCAGGCTTTAATAGTGAGGAATCATGCTCTAAATTTTGGCTCGAGACCCCGTTCCAATCGCAGTTACTTTATCCTTCCATACCATTTCAAGAGCTTTCCTTTATTCAGTTATTATCATGAAACGTGAACAAGCAATTTTTCAGAAAAGTCTTTAAAACAAAACCCCAACAACTTGAGGTCATCAAAATCAAGAATTACATAAAGGTCATGTCCAATAGAGAATACAAGTAAAACGAGAAAAATTGACATTGTACCTTTAATCGTAAATTTAGACCATGATGTCGTCATCAAAATGAGTAACAATGATAGCATATTTGTAGAGAATTGTCTCAGCTATAACATATCAAAAAATCAGCGAAAATTGATGAATATTAAGCGAGATAGTCTCGGTTATAGGTAAAAAATATGACGTCATTATTGAAAAAATGAAATTTTGACATTACCTGAGAATATGACGACGTTCTGACTGCTCGACCCTCAATTTTTTTTCGTGAATTCAAATCTTCATTTCATAGGCTTTTAGAAAATGCAAGAAAATTGGGGGGTCCCCATGCTATTTAACGAGCTATGGCAGATTTCAAAAGGGCATGTTTTTGCATGTTTTTACGTTATTTGCCCCATAGACGCGCGCGTGCGGCCTTATGATGAGTTGAAATTGACTTTCAATTGATGTGAATTGTCAAGAAAAGTATTAGGATCGCAAATCAAGTGAAAGAACGGTGTTTTTTATGTTTTCTTTGGTGTGCGCGCGCAAATTTTTGAAATGCTTAGAATGGCCTGAAACGTGTACAAAATGAATATGAGTCGATTCTGAGCATTTTTAATTTTTGCGCGCGCTGACGCGCGGACGTACGCGTACGTGCGCGTCTAAATGAATGGAATTATTCAGATTGATATGAATATTCATCATGCTAAGTATGAATGAGAAATGACATTCCGTTAAGAAGATATGATCATGAAATGATATTTACAAAATGGCGCCTGGATGACGTCACGATGATCTGATGAACTTGAAAATGAGTAAAAAACCGAGATCTCGTAAGGACTAATAATTCATGAAAATTTGACAAAAAATGACAGGGTCAGTTCTGAGATTTTGACTGCACAAAAAAGTGGGTACCAATAAAGAGAATAATAATGAAAGAAAATTCTGACTAAATTAAAAGGTGATCTGTCAAAGATGACAGACCACCTAATAACAAGTTGACTATGTAAAATGTGTAAATCAAGGAATCAACAAGAGCTTAACTCCATTATCAGATGATATCTATGAATAAAGCACCATGGAACTGAGAAAGAATGTATGTAGCATTTCATTGTGTTTTGAGGGGGGGGGGGATTGAAAATATTTCTTATGTCTTTGTTTCTTTGTGGGTGTGGGTATTTTGTTGTGCAATCGACATTACATCTAAAAAAAATCCAGAATTCACTGGCAAGACACATTTAGGAAAATATGTTATCAGCAACAAAAATACATAGACCCTAACTTGTTCTTTTTCAAAGCCCGTGGGGGAGTGTGTGGGCGTGTGTAGATGTGGGTGTGTGTGGGTGCGGGTGTGTGTGGGTGCGGGTGCGGGTGTAAAAGGGGGTATGCATGCTTGGTGTCATGTAGTGTTTTTATACAAATTATTTAGGAAAAGTATGTTATCAGCAACCAAAATATATATCTTGTTCTTTTTCTAAGGGTGTGGGGGAGTGTGTGTGTGCGTGTGTTTGAGGGTGTGTGGAAGGGGGTAGGTATGTCTGGTGTCATGTAGTGTCTTTATACAAATCCAGCATTGTTTTAGGTGATATCCATGTATAAATATCACCGTTGCTAGGGAGGAATATGCCCTTAGCAACCAAATTTAATTTGTTCTTCGTTTTTGGCTGTTAATCCTTAACGCCCATATTTCAGACATGGGACCATTGCAGTCATGCTTGATATACCTTTTTGGGACTTAACTAGCACAAAATTGGGTAATGCCCAGAAATGGACCACGGAACTCAAAAAATAAGCCCTAAATCATGCCTCGCCCCATGGTCAATTAGTAGAGCTAGGGTATGTCTAATGCATATTTAGGGAAGCAGAAACAACAACAAATATATACCTCAGTCTGTACCAATGTTAGTGCTTTTAGACAAAAGTGCACACTTCTACCCACAGTCGGAGCTATGACGCTCTGCTGTGTATTATCATGGTTATTTAGTTAGCGCAGTGAACGCATGCTATATTTAGGCACTGCACGTTTTATGTCGAATCACCTGCTTCATATTTCTCCAGCAAGACTTCTAATCCCACCTCGAAATAAATCCATCTCAACTCGTTCCAGCTACCACCAGTCTTTTCCCTCCATCTGTAAAGACATTCTCTAGTCGCATCCCTGTATTCAGGCAAGTGCTTCTGTAGAATGGCGGTTGCCTCGGTGGAATTCAGGCGAAGCATAGCAGCAAGCATATGGTACCAATCATGTGGCCAGTAGCATGCTGCCATCTCTATTACCCGATCTGATATTCTGTCAATCCTAAAAATGATAGGGATTAGAAACAAATAAAACTCCGTGTTTTTGTAATATTTTGAGACACTTCATACGACACTATAATAACTGCAACGAGGACAAAAAAGACAGCCACCATAAGGTGTATTTTATATGATTTTTTTAGACCGGTACATCAAAAATAGACAAGTTGTTGCCTTTGACTATGTACAGTCTCAATCAGAGTGTGGGATCCTCGGCGATTACGTAAGCGGGTTTTTCTCAGGTTATGGGGAGTTTTCCTGACTGTTTTTTGGTGAGCGTTGGTGGCACAATTATATTGCAACTGAGTCGACCCCGAGGGAGAAAAATATCTTACAACGGCTAAGTAACCCAAATCAGCCAGGGCAAATTCGTATCTTTTAACTTGTCCTACTATTGATTCTCATCACCAAACTAATATTTTCTAGCAACGGCAGTTTATCAATAAAAAGAAGAAAGAAGAAAAGGTGTCGGATATTAATAATTTGAAAGAGAAAATCTAATCAACATCAAAACGTTTTTAAATGTCATTTATGATAAATTTACGGACAAAAATCCATTCAAGAATATCATTCACACGCCAAATCAAAGGGAAACAAGATAATTGCAACAGCGTTCCCATAGCCCTCTGCCTAGTCCACCACATGACTTATGCTGTTTTTTTTTCAATTATGGCGATAACCAACATAAAAAATAAAAAAATCTATCGTGTTAATTGATCTCTGTCCTATATCAACACCCCATCATAATCATGCACACAAATAATTAAAGACCTGGACTTTCGGAATTGACCTCTGTCACCTATGACCTCTGACCTACGTACCAAGGTTGTAGTCAAGATCAGGACATACGAGACCAAGATCACGACCAAGACCACATAGTGCGAGACTGAGATCAAGACCAGACGTCCGAGATCAATTCTAAAGGTCCGAAATCAAGACCACCATTGTCCGTTACAGAGCATGAACTAGACAAAGGCCGAGACCAGGATTCGTTACGTTGACATTAATCAGGATTTGACTTTAGTTCAACACGTTCTTCCAATGCGAAGTTGTCCTTTTATGGGTTATAAGCAACTGATAACATCGAAATGACAATTCATACTTTGCCAGTGCAAGTGAGTAGTGAATGAAGGCGATAGGTACAGTCCGAGGTAGAATGGGGTTAATGGAAAAAAAATCCATCTCCTCCCCTTCTACCACTACAGCCAAGGCATCACTGAAAATGAAGAAATAATATTAGTTCATTTAATTTGCGTGATGTTACATAAATTACAGAATGCTAACCTGTACATAACAAACGATTGACATGATTGATATTGGGCCTATCAAACACGAACAGAATTGAGTTCAACAAGAAATGAAAAATACACAGGAGATGGAAGAATATGCATACCTGTAATTTTGTCCTGCGTTGCCTGCCAGGTACGTTCGCACTCCTGCTCTACCTGTTTTCCTGATGAGGACTTTATATTTAGAAGGAAAGAAAAATAAAACAACGACAAATATAAATAGGCAAGGACAGTTTCCTGATCAAATTAACGTCTTAGCATAACACACTACATACATTCAAGTTTAATTATCACAATGTAATCCAAAATTGTATATGAATAATCTAACCCAGAATGTTCAAGAAATGAATTTGAATTGATAACCTATCCCTACACTTCCTGAATTGGAGCACAAAATAAAGATTCCCAAACCAAGAAATCATTCAAATATAGTAACGCAGTAGCTTACAATGCACTTCCTCCTCAAATCAAGTCATCCCCTAGTACTGATAATAATCAAATCGAAGATCGTAAAACTGTGGCGCGTGGACCCTTTCCTCCCCCGCCAACTTTATATGTATGTATGTATGTATGTGTGTATATATATATATAATTGTGATCAGCCTCGGTGATGTAGGTTTGCGGTTCTTCGTCATATCATATGTGTGATCCGATAAGGGGGGTTTACGAAGAGGGCCGTTGCAAGACATTATATACCACAAATTAAGACCAAGCTTTCGGGCACCTGCCCTTCATCAGGATCTGGAATCAGTAATAATAACGAGATTTAATTCGTCATTTGATCAGACAATTTAGGTGGTCTGTCGTCTTTTTGATAAGGATATGATATCTATGATTATGAAAGGTATATCACAGTTGGCCTTTTATTCATCATTTTCATCATCAGGGTTTGTATCACAGTCAACAACATTACTATCTCATTATCATGGTCATCAAGAGGATTATAGTCATTCCCAATTAAAGTCGCCATTGAGAGAAAATTTGCAAAGAGGAGACAGCCCTGAAAAAAACGGTTTATGAACGTTCTGAAAACGTTTGGTGAACGTTTATTAAAGACAAACATGTAGCAAACCTAATAGAAATAATTTGTAAACGATTGATGAACCTTCTCAAAATGTTTTGTGAACGTTTTTTTAAAGACGAAGACGTAGCGGACGTAATAAAAACGTTTTGTGAACGTTTACTAAAGACTAAAACGTAACGGACGTAATAAAAACGTTTTTTCAGCTTTATAAAAACGTTTTGCGAATTTTCTTTAAAAATTTCGTGAACATTTAACAAAAACGAAGCGGTAGCGGAACTAATTAAAACGCTTTGTAAACGTTTTATGAACGTTGTCAAAACGTTTTGTTAACATTTATTACAGACGAACACGTAGCGGACCTAAAAAAAAAACGTTTTTGTGAACGTTCTGAAAACGTTTTGTAAACGTTTAATATAAACAAAGCTGAAGCGGAACTAATAAAAAGGTTTTATAAACGTTTTATGAACGTTCTGAAAAAGTTTGGTTAACATTTATTACAAAGACGTAGCGGATCTACTAAAAAAAGTTTTCTGAAAACGTTTTGCAAACGTTATGAAAACATTTTGTGAACGTTTAAGACGTAACAGACCTACTACAAACGTTTTGTAAACGTTTTGTCAACGTTCTGAAAATGTTTTGAAAACGTTTATTAAAGACGAAGACGTAGCAGACTTAAAAGAAACATTTTCTGGATGTTCTGAAAACGTTTTGTGAACGTTTATTAAAGACGGAGACAAAGCGGACCTACTTAAAACGTTTTGTAAATGTTTTGTGAACTTTCTAGAAACGTTTTGTGAACGTCTATTAAAAACCAATACGTAGCAGATATGGTAAAAACGTTTTGTGAACGTTCTGAAATCGTTTTGTGAACGTTTTTTAAAGATAGAAAACATAAAATAAACGTAGCGGACCAAATGGAAACGTATTGGAAACATTTTGTGAACGTAATAAAAACGTTTAGCTAAAGTTTTGTGAACAAAACGTTCTTATTACGTTCACAAAATGTTTCCAGTACGTTTCAATTAGGTCCACTACGTTTATTAGACGTTCACAATTTTTTTTCAGAATGTTCACAAAATGTTTCCAATACGTTTTCATTAGGTGCGCTACGTTTTCATTTTAATTAACGTTTTGTCAGCGTTAATTAAAAACGAAAACGTAGCAGACCTAACGTTAATTAAAAACGAAAACGAGGTGGACCTAATGAAAACGTATTGGAAACATTTTGTCAACGTTCTGAAAATACTTTGTGAATGTCTATTAAAGACGAAGACGTAGCAGACATGATAAAAAACGTTTTGTGAACGTTTATTAAAGATGAAAACATAGTGGACCTGATAATAACGTTTTGATAACGTTTTGTGAACGTTTGTTAAAAATATTCAGGCCTGAGAAGGAGACTAGCATCACAGACCCAGGACGAATTGATTTGTAGTATTATGCAAAGTTAACCCAAAAAGTTCAATACACGTTCATGAATCATATTTGCAATAGAGTTGTACATAAACTAATGTACACTGCATTGCAATAGACATAACAGGCAAAATAACGCAGTTATGACATTTTTTGTAATTGTATATGTAAACGTAATCTAAGAAGATGGTAATATAAAAAGGCAAAAATAAAAAAAAATAAAAAAAAAATGACACCGCCGTCGCCGGGAGTCGAACCAGGGACCATGAGGATGTGAGACCAGCGCTTTACCAATGGACCAGAATATAGTCCACAGAGATAACACGTAGATGGAAAATGGGATTCCTGTATCATATCTTCCAGTTCAAATTTCGATATGTTCCTGACATCTGATTGAAAAATAAATGACACATTTCCGATAGAGAATTTTCTCAGCTACAACATACTCGAAGCTGGGCAAAAATCGAGTAGAAATAACGGAGCTGTTACTCAGAAAAGACGGAAATGTAGAATCGAGAATTAGAAAAATGTCATGTCCCATAGACAATACACGCAAAATGTGAAAAAAATGACATGCCTCCGTTTATCGTAAGATTAGACCATGATGTGGGTCTCAAAATGAAAAATGAAGGCAATTGATATATAAGAGCATTGTCTCAGCTACAAGATACTGAAATCCCGGCGAAAATCGACCAACAATAAGCGAGATAGTCTTGATTAAAGGTAAAAAATATAATAATAAACATAATTAAACAAATGAATTTTTGAGTTCACATGAGAATATGGCGACGTTTCGACCGTTCGAACCCCAAATTTTTTTCATGAATTCAACTCATAGGCTTTCAGAAAATGTAAACAAATGGGGGGCCTCCATGCTTTTTAACGAGCTATGGCGTATTTTAAAGGGGCATGTTTTTGCATGTTTTTACGTTAATTGCCCCATAGACGCGCGCACGGATTTTAAACTTTGACGCGCACGTGCGGCCTTATGGTCAGTTGAAGTCGATTCTAAATTGATGAAAATGGTCAAGAAATGTCTCAGAATTGCGTTTTTACGTTATTTACGAGTTGCGCGTTTTTTGAAATGCTTAAAATGACCTGAAATGGATTTTGGTTTGATCCATGAGAAATAAGGGAGATGTTGATCCAAGAATACGAGAATGTAGAATCAAGAATTACATAAAGGTCATGTCCCAGAGAGAATACACGTAAAATGAGAAAAATTGACATTGTACCTTTAATCGTGAATTTAGACCATGATGTCCTCATCAAAATGAGTAACAATCCATAGCATATTTGTAGAAAATTGTCTCAGCTACAACATATCAAAATCTCAGCGAAAATTGATGAATATTAAGCGAGATTTCAAAATCTCGGTTAAAGGTAAAAAATATGACGTCATTATTGAAAAAATGAAATTTTGACTTCACCTGAGAATGTGACGACGTTCCGACTGCTCGACCCTCATTTTTTTTTTCGTGAATTCAAATCTTCATTTCATAGGCTTTCAGAAAATGCAAACAAAATTGGGGGGTCCCCATGCTATTTAACGAGCTATGGCAGTTTTTAAAAGGGCATGTTTTTGCATGTTTTTACGTTATTTGCCCCATAGACGCGCGCACGGACTTTGAACTTTGACGCGCGCGTGCGGTCTTATGATCAGTTGAAATTGACTGTCAATTGCTGTGAATTGTCAAGAAAAGTATAAGGATCGCAAATCAAGTGAAAAAACGGTGTTTTTACGTTTTCTTTGGTGTGCGCGCGCAAATATGGCGCCTGCGGACGCGGACGCGAGCATTTTTGAAATGCTTAAAATGGCCTGAAACGTGTGCAAAATGAATATGAGTGGATTCTGAGCATTTTTAATTTTTGCGCGCGCGCTAACGCTCGGACGTACGCGTACGACCTTATGGTTAGTTGAAATCAGTTCTAAATTGATGGAAATTGTTGAGAAAAGTGTCAGGAATGCAAATCAAGTGAAAAAACGGCGTTTTAACGTCATTTGGGACCTGCGTGCGTATGACGCGCATGCGGACGCGGACGCGCGCAAATTTTTGAACTGCTTAAAATGGCCTGAAACGGGCGCAAAATAAATTTGAAGCGATTCTGAGCATTTTTAATTTTTGCGCGCGCGCTGACGCGCGGACGTACGCGTACGTGCGCGTCTGGCTATCTGAAATTTATTGGATTAAAATTAACTTTAATCATGCCAAACATGAATGAGAAATGAACATCCGTTATGAAGATATGACCCTAAGGTGATTTTAACAAAATGGCGCCTGGATGACGTCACGATGACCCGATGAACATGAAAATAATTGGAACGGCAAGATGAACATGGAAAGAAGCACGGGATTGAAAAATAATTTGAATGTTGAAGCCTTCTGAATGACTTGTGATTGAGTGGATGATAAATGGTTCTGATTTTTTGATGATGTTGTAATAACGAACAAGCGTGCTAGTAATTATTAAATTGACTTTCACTGCATTTTCAACACAAATAATTTAACAGCAACATAAAATCTATGACACACGTTTGCCAAATAGGGGCAAATCCATGCAAATTTTAAAAGGGAGGGGCATTGAAATTCTGACAATACCCCACCCCTTACCCCTAAAGACCACTAAAATTGAAGGTGAATTAAAGATGACATTTTTGCTCCAAGATAGATGTTGAAAAATATATGGTGAACAAAGGGAATTTCGCCCCATCCTCCCTGGATCCGCCCCCGGGGAACTCTGACTCCTCTCTGATTATCTTTCTCATATCTCTATATTAATATGAAAAAAGAAGCAATCACAAATTTATTTTCGTAAATTTGGGATTGAAATTCACTTAACGACAAAAGTCTATATTTTACAAAGATTTATGGTGAGCAAAGATGATACGGCCCCTTTCTCCCTGGATATGACGCCCCTGAAACAGAGGCGGTGGAACATCGGGCTCGGACAAAGAAAGTGGGGGTGCACCTTTTGTCTGCCAAACAATAGGTGCCCCTGCACTTTCATTGTATGAGCCTGACGTTCCGCCGCCTGTGCCCTGAAATATGACCCCTCTCCTTTTCTATAATCTTTGCATAATATAATCTTTTATACTCGCAACAGAATAGCTTTACGTCTTTCTACGTAAAATAATTGTTTATGAAAAAAATTGATTTCAGCTTAATTGTGATTTGAAATGCAAGCAATTTGAAAGCCAATTTCAAGGCCGGCTCATAGACGTGTACAAGGTCATTTCAAGGTCATTTAAAAGTCATTTTGAGGTAATATAGGGTTAAGAGAAGACAAAGATAACAAGGAAAATAATATTCTTTCTGTTATATAATGTGAATATCCGTCATGGTACTAGGAGAACGTTTAAGTAGCCCCTTAGACACGTTAGGAATCTTGGCGAAAATGGTATCAGGGATTGACTTGTTTAACCTTGCATGGTCACCCGCGAATGTCAGAATAGCGCACGTGGAGCAAAAAACATGTTTTTTTTTTTAATTCCTCGATTTAGACAATTAGGGACGGAATTTTGGGAAACCAGTTGCATATTCAGATTCTGCAGCAGTCATACTACAGAATAGTGTTGAAATCTCATTTCTGAAAAAAAATTGCCCTAAGGGCCCTTTTGTCGCGTCGCGGCCCATCCCATATATATATATATATATATATATTTGCTTAAATTTTCCCTCTCTATACTAACTTTTCATGCCATCTTGTCATGATTACTTATTGATGAAAAAAATTTCCTCTTTTGACAATTTATTGATTGCTTTGTTCAAATGTTTCCATTTAATTTGTTTATGTTATGTTTCATGATTATATTATGTGCCTATGTTCCCCACGGAACACGTATAGCTTTCCCATGTCGGTTTAGCTAAATGTGGGCATTCAACCGCATATTTTTGTAATTATGTTGTTTATACGGAAATAAATAAATACTACTTTAGGTTTTCCCGGCCAATTTTGTAAAATCATCATTCATTTTCATTTAATGTCCATTGAAATTCGTGTGTTTAACTCGGTGGAGTGACTTTGGTCTATCAAATTCATGTTTTCTGCTTTCAAATTCGTTTTTGGGCACCCAAATTAATGGCAGCAAAGTTCAAATACGGTATAAGCATCCCGTTTCGTCTTTGAACAAGAATTTCCACATTTGTGCATTCAAATTCGTGCGATGCTTGCGGTAAGCACTTTAAAGCACTTTCAATTTCGTTTTCGCGCAATCGATTTCTACAATTGAGCATTTAATTTGGTACTACACACAAATACATTTAAGCCAGAGGCGTCGATTCTTGGGGGAGGGGGGCAAAGATATCATTTTGCCCCCTCCCCCATAATTTCAGAACCCCCACCCCTCCCCCCCCCAAAAAAAAAAAAAAAAAAAAGGAAAAAGGAAAAGAAAGAGAAAAGAAAGAAAAGGGAAAGAAGGAAGTGAAATGAAAGCTGAAAACAAGGACAGAGAAAGTAAATGAGACACTGGCTGGGAAGCGCTCGCTCGCATTTAAGTATCTTAACGAATGCCGATGATAATTACTATTCTTATGAAAGGATATCGGTTTGCATCTACAGTTCCTATCAAATGTTATACTATTCTTCTGCTCATATGAAGTAATATAACCAAACAAGATACCACTCCAAGAAATCGAACGGCCAGTTGACATAAAAATAGATACACTTTCAGTAGATAACGGCCTAGATTGAAAAAAATAACAAACATATTTTTCGTTAGCTCGCTCGTTACTCTCCCTGTTAAAAGCTAGATACAAGATGATTTCGGGCAGCAAATAGCTTATTATAGCAGCGAAACTCCAAAATATAATATTTGGCCAGCAATGGGAGCAATTTTTGGTGACGAATCCATATAATTTTGCCGGGATCGGTCGCTGACTTTGCTTGCTAGCTAATGGTAGAAACAGAAAAGATTCGGACTGCAAGCCAGGTAGCTAAAACAGTGTCATATTCGGCACACTAGTGATCGGATGTATTATTTAGATATCATACAGGCATGACAGGTTTATAGTGTATTCTGATGATGATAATGATAACATTCCGTTCTTGTATAGCGCATATCACATTATCATGATGACGAAATAACACTGCTATCATGTGGAAAAGGGTATATTTTTCCTCGCGCGCTACGCTCGCTCGTTTGATATTAATGGTTTTGAAAAGCAAACGCATTCCGTGAGATGAGACCGAATAGATAATGTAGATGTTTCATAAAAAATAAAATCATAGATTTTAAAAGAAAACGGAGCATAGCTCTCAAAAATGGAAGGCGAAGTCACACTGTACTCTGATTCTTGTATTTTCCAGATGCCACGCAGACTAATTTTCAATTATATATATATATATATATATATATATATATATATATATATATATATATGTATATATGTATATATATGTATATATACAGTGCGTCCCCTCAAAAAACTTTGCACTTTTAAAATCGCTGCCAAATGAGAAATACATGATTCTGGAAGAAAAAGGTTTATATGTATGGATAGTTCATGAACTCAACTTTCATATGAGACCTAAAAGGCCGAAAATAATTCATGCTTGGGTGAGCACTGCTCACGTTTGTAAAGGGTATGAAAATTAGGTTGCGCAGGAATTGCACCTTTAAATTTGTGAGAGATGAGTCCTGTAGAGGTTACAGAATTGAAGGTGATATGATGAATTCATGATCAGTTGCAATCAGTTTAGGTTTGTTGAGTGAATGCTATGGTTTATTAAATCAAAATTCTATGCATGAGTGAACCGGAATTGCATTCATTATCGTAGCATTGTAGCTTTCCCTGGTAGACTCAGCGGTGTGTTCATGGGAGTCAGGATTGGGTGGTGGTACATGTTGCAGGGGAGGTGAGATAGGGTAAGACTTTGTTGGGTACATAGGATAAGGGTTAAGAGGACATGCATACTCCCCCCCCCTCTCCCCCCTCTCTCCCCCCACCCTCTCTCCCCCCCCCCCCTCTCTCTCTCTCTCTTCCTGGGTGTGCTTGTGCATATCTTGACAATTCACATCCGTTGGTCTCCTCTCCAAAATATCCCGATCACATTCCCCTATCCCGAATTCTACCTGCATTACCAAAATTGGACTGGGACTGGTATCACCCATTGACACCTGAAGTCAATCGCATTCTGTCGGTCAATCAATCAATACCGTAAGTTAGACAATCAACATTTAGGTATCATTCAACTAATCAATGTATCAGTCAATCAATTAATCAAACAAGCATTCAATCACCATTCAGCTGTTTCAATCAATGAATTATTCAATAAATGATTTAAAATTAATCAATAGCTCAGTCAATCACTCAATCAAAGTTTATCCAACCAACCAGTCATTTTAGCAGTTGAGTTTTGGACAAGAAAAACGGTACAGTGTAACACAAATTGGTAAAATGAACATGTCAGTCTTTGTTTTCAGTTGATTTTCTTTTATTTCAATTTTACAACTGTTTCATCCATCTTGTAAGAGAGAAAAGGGGGAAATAAGTAATGGAAACTGAAAAAAAATTTGCTAGTTCAGTGGTCCACATGTCCACCTCATCCTTCAATGCACAATCTTGCTCTCTTCATAAGGGATAAGGAAAGGTGGTTTGGATATTTTGGAGTGGAGACCAAGGAATGTGAATTGTCAAGATATGCACCAGCACACAGGAAGCAAGAGAGAGAGAGAGAGAGAGAGAGAGAGAGGGGGGGGGGCACACTGTCCTCTTGACCCTTATCCCATCTACCCAACAAAGTCTTACCCTATGTCACCTCTCCTGCAACATGTACCACTGCCCAATCCTGACTCCCATGAACACACCACTGAGTCTACCAGGGAAAGCTACAATGCTACAATAATGAATGCAATTCCCGTTCACTCATGCATAGAATTTTGATTTAAAAAACCATAACATTCACTCAACACTCATGTTTGTGTTGTATTGACGATGTGTGAGATGTGCTTCTAGTTTGTTGAGATGGTAGGTTGCTCTGTCCTGATTCGAACAAATTCGTCTGATGCGGGTGGCTTGACTAAAAGGAATACTGCGGAAAGTGTGTTTGGGGTGGCAGGATGTGGGGATAAGATACGTGTGTTTATCTGTAGGTTTATTGTACAGTTCTGTTTGGAGCGTTCCTTCTTGAAGTTGAAGTAGTGTGTCAAGGAAGTTGACTTCCGAGTTAGAGTATTTGATCGAGTGATGTTTTCTGTTGATTGTGTCTTTGAATTTAGAGAGGAGTCGGGGTGAGCCAAATGAACTGAATATCATCTATGTAGCGTTTCCATGATCCTGCGATGATAGTATGGTGCCTGGAGTTAAGTATGTCGTTCTCAAGCTCGCCCATGAAAATGTTGGCATAAGAAGGTGCGACTGGTGTACCCATCGCAGTCCCTTCGATTTGTAAATAATGTAAATCACTCCATCAAATAAACTTTCAACTACTCTAACTCGGAAGTCAACCTATACTTAGGAAAATATAAATATCAGGACATAAACCAATAATCTGTTCAGTCGAGTAATCTGTTCAAAATATTGAAATCAAAATATTTATTACTGTATCTGTTTTCACAATATTATTTGAGTTTACATACAGGATATAAATCAATGTTCTCTCATTAATGTACTTAAATAGACAATGTTGTTTTAATTATAAATTCAATTAACTTGAATTAATAATCACAGATTTAAATTTTAAAAAATGCAGGGCACTTTCCTAAAATATAAAGCTCGCGAGAGTTCTCAACTACTGTCGCCCTCTATTGTCATCGAGTAGAACAGTTCATGGTTAGGACACTCGCGATGTCAATGAAGAGTTCATGGTTCAGTGACTTGCGACGTCGATGGACACTCTCGTCGTTGATCGAATGGTTGGCGCATCGTTGACCTCGATGTCGAATGGGTGTGGGTGCTCAATGGAGCTTCTGGATCTGGATACAGTTCCCGATTAAAAGGCTGTTTAAAAATAATTATCGCCCTAATTATAGAATGCATTATTCAATATAATCCTACAATTCAAATTATCAAGTAGGAATACTATTCACTTTAATTTATTCGACAAATAGTCTCCTATTTCGCAACATATGCACATACAAGATACTTTAAACATAATTCTTTAACATTTCCAAATATTTTAGTCAGCAAAAAGTAATAATACATGTCCTCTCTAGCGTTGTAATTATTCATCATATATTTTTGGAGATACAACGCTTTCTTCTGGCACTGTAGGTATAATAAAATCACTAAATTTAACTTGTCAGATTACAATATAAATCAATCCTTTGTGGCTTACTTAATATGAATTGACAGTTCCTGTACATTCTCATTTTATTCATATTATATGTTCGTTCTTGTTATTTAAAAAAAAAGATTCCACAAAGTATACAATTTACCTTATTTTCAATTATATACATATGGACGTGGCAAATATAGATTAAATTAAAAGAAAAACAACTTACGTTATCTCGAAACTTTACAAATGCAGGGCAGCTGTAGCATCCTCTGAGAGATAGAGAGGCGTGGAGACTGGACATTTGCTCCTCCGTCAGAATACGAAGAAAAAGTGTGCCTAAAAGCAGCAAAACTGTTCCAATCCTCGTTTGTTACAACTCTCACTCACATACAAGGTGCTATTACGTTAGCTGCCATTACGAGCGACTGCCTGCTCAAACAAACACGTCTGTCGTGTAGCGAAGATGGTGGCTCAGTGCCTGCTTTCCTCGGGCAAGGCACGCTACTCGGCAATATGCAAATTAGGGACGCTTGATACCAAAACAGCGAACCAATGTCCTGCCCTAAAATATGATCATGCGATCGTTAACAAAGCAGCCTGCGTCGGTCAGAGGTTAGCAGCAAGTTGCGCGAACTCCCAGACTAAAGGAATATTTTATCTGATTCAAACTGTAATTAAATAGCGTTTCAAATTAAGAGTCGAAACATTGGCCTATTTGTGACAGCCATGTAGGCCTATCAGTAGCTCCAAATCATCATAGACACTTGGAGTGTAATGCAACGGAGCAGGGGACAGGAACAGCAGGAAGAATCCGGTTTTGTCCCACAACTTTGAAGCAATGTGGGTTAATTGTTTGTCTACTTTTTCTTTCTCGCTACACACTAAGAAAAAAAAAGGTGCAATTTCGCACGCTTCAAAAGCAATACTTTAATTTTCGAACACAAAAAAATTCTACACCCTAAAAGATGCGAAGTTGCATCTTTAAGGGTGCAAAGTCGCATCTTTAAGGGTTCAAACGGGCATTTCCAGGTGCAAACAAGAACAAATCGGTATATTATTGCACCTTTTCAGGTAGAGTGTGAGAATGCACCCAAAATGTTGCTGCCAGTGTTGCATTTAGGGTGCAAACTAGCACCTTTTTTTCTTTATGTGTACGCCAGCTCCAACTTACATTATGTCTCACTTCAAGTGTATTGTAATCATAAAGTCATATCAGGTATCCTATTCCTGTAGGTTTTGTGATTAACCTTGCAATTTGAATATTTTCAGTGTAGTCAAATCACGCGAAATCGCCATGACGCAAAAGCGTGATAAAATGACGTCACATTAGTGAATCAATGAACGTGAGAGCACTGCCCGTCCAATACGGTTCACACAGATCCAAGCGATTCGTTGCACAACAATAGGATTCTAACGAACTACAATAATTTGTTTTTCAAAGTCATCCGATCTATCCTTGCCGATTAGATTGTATTGTGCCGTCTTTTAATAAATTAGTCAAAAGTTGTGTACATAAGTTTTGCAAAGCTGAATGAAAAGACTGGTAGGCGTATATGACAGCCGTCTGTTTGCATATGTTCGTTCAAGTGGGCTTTGCTTTCTGTATCCGATATACACCCACGTGTGCGTAGGTTGGAAAATTGCGAGACGAACTGCACGAATAGCACGATTGGGGGGGGGGGGGTGTAATGTGGGATAGAGCAGAGGGAGGGTGTTGTTGTGTCTCCTATGACTTTGAACTCGTTGAAGACAAAGGGGTGGTAGTACGAGAGCGACCATTCACATTTATAAACCATGAACAGATCAGTTCAACACGCCTCCTTGATGCGAGTTCACTGACGCAGTACTGAAGGAAGGATCTTAATTTCCTCAATTACAGAGTTCAATGTCGAAAAATATAGAACTTATTCATGTAATATCACAAAATATCACTTACCTTTCCTTCGTCTTCATGCAGAAAAGGGGGAAATTGTGACTAATTTGAGTGGTAAAGGGCCTGGTCGGTCAGTAAACACCTGACATGCACGGCGAAGAACATATGTAAGCCTAATGCCTGATTTGAGAATGACTTCTCGATTCTCTCTCATCATTATATCAGGGAGATGGGGGATTACTCCCATCCCCAGTGGCGTAATGAGCCAATATATATATATATATATTCTTTTTTTAGGGGGGATGGTCAATCTTTGGGAGAAGCGAAGCGACCAACCCTGAGGGAGACGGGGTACCCCCCCCCCCCTTCACGCTACGGATTTTTTTTTTTTTTTTCATTTTTCTTTTCGACTTAAAAATCTGCAAAACCTGAAAAGAAAATTCCAACTTCAGTTTAGTTCAATTTTTTTTTTCAAAAAGAAGTAAATATCATAAAAAAGAAATATTTGAAGTGAAATACATGCATGTGAAGCGTGTGAATCATTTACTGAGCGCGCGAAGCGCGCTCCCTAGGGGGAGGGTGCACGGAGGAGGAGTTCCCCCCCCCCCCTCCCGCGCGAAGCGCGGAAGCTCCGACGTTTCTTTGAATTGTTCCTCGTCTGCTCCCGCTCTTCTTACGTTCTCTTACCTTTTTCTTTTCTCGCTCCCGCTTTTTTCTGCTTCTTTTTTCTTTCTTTTTTGTAGGCGTTTTGAAGGGGGGTGACCACCCCCATCGCCCCCCCCCCTCTTGGCTGCGCAAGTGCACTCCCATAGTAAAGGAGCTTTTTGCAGTATTGATTGTTTGCAACTCTGTAAAAGAACACTCTTTGGCACTACAAACTTAAAGCCCGTGTCTAGTTTTGGTAAATCTAAGAATATTCATTATCAAAGTTTGAATCCATTGTCAGATAAACAGATAAAACCAAGTGTTATATCATAACACATAAGTATTGATGTTATGGGTGTTTTCTGCCTTGCTATACGTGCCTTATGGGATATTGTGAATGCGTTACTTTACAGTAGAAAGGGAATCTAGGGAAAAGTAATGAAATTCGCGTGATATCACCAATATAAAATTGAAAATGAACCATGGCTGACGCCCCCAAGCCCCCCCCCCCCTCCAGTACGCCAGTGCCCATCACCCTGATGTTTCAGTGTATGCAGGGAGATAGGATCTGGTGTGTGCATGCATGGAGGTATTACATCTCTAAGTTTATGTATGGATTCATTGAAGGACGTGTATGTTGTGTTTAGTGCATCGTCTAACTAGGGAGATGGGAGTACAAGCGTGTCACACATGATACGGGAGAACGACCAATATGAGGTTGCGAAAATCACTCCACCGTTCCGCCGTACTGCCAACTCGCTGTGCGAAGATGACGTAATTTTCACCGAAAGTAACACTATATCGTTATGACGATTTCGCGTGATTTGACTACACTGATTTTCTGTACAAATATGATCGGTTGCCTTGAGGTCTCACAAATGCACTGAAAGCATTATAGCCAATTGGCCATTATAAGGAAAAATACGCAGTGAATAGAAGAAAATAATAATGATAATTATGTAACACCCACTATATCAATTTGCTGTTGCTTTTATCATTATTGGCAACTCTAAATATACTGCAAATACTTCGGCCTTCAGCAATATTTGGCTTTTTTAGGCTATTAGTAGGCTATTAGTGACATCTGTATAAGCATGTTTAGACCTATTACATAAAACCACCTTGCTCACCTTGTTCAAGGTACTGCACCAAGTCGCCTAATCCGAGCTTTTGAAGATTCCTCTTCAAATTGGCGAAGCTGCCACCTGTCCTGTGCTCCCATCTCGTGAAACATTCTTTAATCGTTTCAAAGCCAGGCCCTTCAGCTTGTTGAATGTTTGCTACCTCTTCGGACGTAAGGCCAAACATACCAGCCAGTTTATCACAATCAAAAGATGGCTTCTGCTTTGCCAGCATCTCTGATATCAAATGTGTTGCTTCATTGCTGAAAATCATACGGATAGATATAAATAAAACGTCGTGCATTAGGAACATTATGTCATATACTTAAAAAACAAAAAAAAACCACACTTTAAAAGCAACATTTCTCAGTAATATGGGGGAAACCAGTAGATAATTTAGTAAAAACAAATAGACAAACAAGATCGACTGTGTTGAAAGGCCATGTTGGATGATGTTCCTTATTCCAAAGATTCGTTATTCCGAAGGTTCAAATACTCCGGTTTGTTATTCTGAAGGTTCGTTATTCCGAAAATGAAATAAGGTTCGTTATTCCGAAAATGAAATAAGGTTCGTTATTTCGAAGGTTCAGTAATCCGAAAATGAAATAAGGTTCGTTAGTCCGAAAAGGAAATAAGGTTCGTTATTCTGAAAATGAAATAAGGTTCACTATCCCGAAAATGAAATAAACTTATTATATTACAAAATACGGTGTTTCAATTTTATAAAAAAAGGATATTACGCAATAAAAAAATTGGTATAGTCTCAGCGGAGGATGATACATTGTGTATATCTTTCGGCAGAGCATTATGTTGCATCAAGAAGTGGGGTGGATTAAGAATTTTGATTTTGATTTTGATTTTATCTGAGCAACTGCGAATGGATTTAGAGCGTTGGGGACTGTGTGTGGATCGTCTGTAGCTTACCTCCAGGCAAGAGGGATTTTTTCCGAGGGGGGGGGGGGGTGTTTTTTTCGAGGGGGTCATTATTTATTTCAACAATGATGATATAATGATAATAACGATTATAAAACAAAAACATAGCTATGAATGAAAATGATAATGATGGTGGTAATGGTGATAATGCTATCAATCATGGTAAAAATGATAACAGCAATTATGATTATTTTTTAAGATTTCATTATCATTATTAAGAGGGATTTAAAGAGATATTGCATTTCAATTCGTTTCCCCTGAACAGCATGCGCGCGGGTGTGTGTGATATGTTTGTCAGGGAGTGTGTGTACGTGTATGTAGAGGTCCTGTATAGTCATATGGTTTAAGGCGCTTGACTGTAGAAGCGAAGGTCCGGGGTTCGATCCCCGGCACGGCACTTATGCCCTTGAGCAAGGCATTTTGTCTACATTGCTGTTTTATTCAAATAAAGTGATGTTTTACTACCAATAAATAAATAAATGAATAAATGTGTGTGCTGAGGAGATGGGTTTAGGTTAGTACATAGAACCCCTGAAGTCATTGTTCGGATGCATGCCAATCTCATCCCCCCCCCCCGAAAAAAAATAAAGTTTGAGCTCATTTCGTTACAATGGTGAGGTATTAGTCAAAGCAATGACATCAATAGTCTTAGATAATTATAGCTATTCCATACATGATACTGACTTTTTGAGCCTTTGACATTAGCCTAGTAAGAGGGGGACGAAGAGGGGGGCTGGTATATATACATAGAGAAGAGAAAAGTGACATTAAATGATAGTGAAGGTTACGCTTAATAATGCCCCTCCGGATCCTAATTATTACTAACAGATGAATAAAAAAAAAGTGGTTGTAATAGACAATAATACTTCTACTATCCATGGGAACCTGATTCACAAGCTTTGCTTTTAAAGGGTTTCCTCCACATATACAGTGAGCATAGCTTATTTCTCACTTGCCATTTATTAATTTGATATAGTGTATGAGCTGAATTAATATCAATATTTTGTATTACTTTACACTGTTGATTTCATAATGATTTTGAAATGTGAGATATCTTGTAAAATGTATTTGCTGTATTGTGGAAATAAGTGAAATGATATGAAATGATTACAATGGTGATAGCAATAATATTTTATGAATATAATATTAATAATAATATTAATAGTTACTGATAATTGTTGTTACTATCTTCATCATCATCACATCATCATTACCATTAGCTTAGGTCATGTTGGTACACATGTCGGCATGCCGCATCCCAAACTCCCCCAGGCGTTCCTGAAAGCTGGAACGAAGTCACAATCATAACTGATGCGATCCAAGTTGAAAATACCCCCAATGCTATGGGGGAGGTTAGGGGCGGACGCATGGGCCGATGGGGGTAGGGGCGTATGTACGCCCCTGCCCCCATGGCATCCCCCATGTCTGAGGACCTGTCTACGCCATTACTCTTGTCTTGCCCTCTTATAAGACATTTAATGCGAAATTAGTATGTATCCCCCCCCCCGATTCCAAAAAGTTGGCAAGGCTAGCTACGGATGGCTGTATTGCCCCCCCCCCCCCCCAATCCAAAAAGGGATCGACGCCCTGTTTGCAGAGTTAAACACTCATTCTGGTCCAAACATCTCCCCCAACCCTCCCGGCCCCCGCCCAGAGTGAAATTTTTAAGGTTTACAAATGGTAAACATCTAATCGAGAATGGATCTTCGAACATGGACAAAACAATGGAAAAAAAATGCATGAACCCCCCCCCCCCCCCGCGACATCAACAGAGCTGGTAACAAGCGGGTAACATTACATCGATTCTTGCATGGATTCAGGATTGAAAATGAACTAGTCCCATAAGCCTAAGATCACCCCCTTTGAAAGAATCCTGCATACGTAGGCTAAAGTCCCCAGTTTTTTTTTGTTTTTCAAAAATGCAAGTTCCGTGTCCTTCGGTGTTCTAAACTTCAAATTCCGTGTTCTTCGGTGACATGTACAAGACATAATGATAAAGAAATTGTAAATAGTAAAAATCTTAGACAAACGTAAGTCATCCTAATATACACGCACTGCAGTATGCAGATAAAGCTTGGCGAAAGCAAGCTGAAACACTGCGAATAGTTTTGATCCAGAATTTCCGCTGATGTACGGTTTTGTTTCATCAAATTTTCCTTTGTTTTTCATAATTTTCACTGCATTTTTGTAATTCAATTTTTTGCCTGAAAAATCGCGTTTTCCGTAAAATTCCGTGAATTCCGTGTTCTTCCCGAATTCCGTGAATTGTTTCCGTTTTCCGTATCGCGGAGAACTTTGGACTTTGGTATAGGCCTGCGCCCCTGGTCACGATAGATCAGCCCCCCCCCCCCCCCCCCCCGAACAATTGAACAGAAAGGGTGATTCTCCACAACGCCCGTCCCTGCCGGGTCTCCCGACTTCGCCACAGATTACTGCATTTTCGGACTAACGAACCTTCGAAATAACGAACCCTATTTCATTTGCAGATTAACGAACGTTTGAATTAACGAACCTTATTTCATTTTCGGATTAACGAACCTTTGGAATAACGAACCCCATTTCATTTTCGGATTAACGAATCTTAAATCATTTTCGGACTTATGAACCTTATTTCAATTTTGGACTATCGAACCTTCGGAAAAACGAACCTTATTTCATTTTCGGATAAACGAACCTTCGGAATAACGAACCTTATTTTATTTTAGGAATAACGAACCTTCGGAATAACGAATCTTATTTCATTTTCGAACTAAGAACCTTCGGAATAACGCCACAAATGTTTGGATTAACGAACCATTCTTTTTAATTTTCGGACTAACGAACATCTATGTATACGTAATTTGCGTGTTTCGGAATAACGAACCCTCGGAATAACAAACCTTCGGAATAACGAGCTGTAACCATGTCCATGTTGAGGCCCTTACATGAGTTATAAAGAGAATTTTTCTTTCTTTTTTCTAACAGACGTCTGTTTGTTGTAAGCATAATTATACGCAAGTGCATCAGCCCTAGTTCAGAAAATATAACATCGGCGCATTTCTGTCATTATTTTTAACTTTTCGCTGTCTCCTTTTTCATTCATAATATCTAAACAGGAAACCCACAAATGCTGTTTTCCCTTGGGGTCCTGTACAACATAATAGTGAAAAATCAAGTAAGATACATCGAAAGCACATATCAATAAACATTTACGTATAAAAGAAATTAAGGAAAATACAAAAATTAGAGACGCCAATTAAATAAAGAGGTAAAATTGTAGGGGACGGTAATGAATTACTTTGCAAATCTTGGCGGAAGACTGAAGAAGAGGTTATATTTTGACAAGAGGGTACCAAACTATTCCAAAGTGAGAATACTAAATAGAGAAAGGAATAGTTAAAGGACTCGATATTGAATTTGGGATAATGTAACTTGTTTTGAGAAGAAGATCTAGTTGTCCTTTCTGAAGACAAATAACTTGTAAGAACACCACTTTCATTATAAAGTCTATTGTACTCTAAGTCAGCCACCCCTCAACAAATGAAATAAATAACTCAACCAAAAAAAAATTAAACACTTTTTTCGAGTTCAGAGTTTTCATAGAAGACTTTGATCAAAATCAATATATCTTATATCAAAATAAAAGGAAATGTAATGGTCTTTTGATCTGGCAAGTGAACATAATGCGAAAATTTACGCATGAGTGAACATATCCGTTTTTCCGTTTTTCTCTTCCAAGGTACAAAAGTAAAAAATGCAAAATTTGACAGTTTGCCATTCATGTGTAAATGCCCTTCCACTTAACAACGGGAGTAAAATTTTAAACTTACACAATGTAACGGCATGATAATGAGCCCTCGCTCTCTAAATCTCTTTCCACCCCCCCCCCCCCGAGGAAAAATAAAGAAAAAGAGAGAGAGAGAGAGAGAGAGAGAAGAAGCTTCTGTTAAGTCCAAAATTTAAATGACACAACCGTGACTAAATGCCTTAAATTTAATTTTTATTCCATTTTGCAATTATTAATAAACTTAATTATTTTTCATCCTGGTTGGTGTATATAGAATGAGCTTTTTGCATGAGTGAATAAATCCATTCAACTGTTCCAAATTGCCAAAGTAAAAGTTTCACTAATGCAGCCATTTTTTTTTATAGTCAAATCTGAAAATGGACCAAAGAACACCCAAAGTGGCAGATCATGCCAGAAAATTAAGGACAGTGCATTTTGGGGTACACTTAATTCCACAGGCTACACCACTGAGTAACCATATACTGTCATTACATTTGACAAGTTTAAAAATTCATTAATTCAGTTCAATTCAAAATTATTCCACCGTAAAAAGCAAACATATTACAAAGTAAATATACATATTGATAAATCAAGATCTAAGTAAAGCAAAATATGGTTGGACCACAAAAAAGGAAAATGCTTATAAAGCATGGTCTCAAAACATAAAGAAGATAAACTGCAAATCACTTATTATGGAAATATAAAACACATTTATCACATACAAGCACACAACCCCCCCCCCCCCCCACACACACACACACAGAGGCATGTGACCCTAAAATTGCTAAAATTGTCAAGTAAATAATTACGACATAGCTTTCCAAATGATGAAAGCACGGTGCATTGTTTTATAGAAATTGGTAGCTGATTCCCGTTTTTTTCCTGATACCGGTAACTGCTAATGAATTTAGTGAGGAGGTAAGTCTTACTTTAGGGTGATAAAAATAATGGTCTTCTCGAAGGAATTGCATATAAATGAACATTTATGTTTTAAGTGAACATACCGGAATACATTTTAGGAAAAACAAGTCATTTTTAATGGAGTACTTAAAAGTACTTTTTTCTTTCTGATCATTGTAATTATTATTCGCTATTCATTATGATGTATATGTATTCATTACATTTTTTATGTACTTCTATTTTTGTAAAGTCACATGGATTGGAAAAGAAGACCTTCGGGTTACAGTTATTAAGTTAATCTTTTTCTTTTCCCGGCATCCATGTGACTCTCCCTATATTCTACTATTGTTTTGTATTTGTTCTTTTGTTTGTTGATTCTGCCGAATAAAATAATAATAATAATAATGATAATAATAATAATAATAATAATAATAATAATAATAATAATAAAAGTTAAAGTATTTAATGTAATTATCTCATATAAAGGCAAGATTTGATTCTTTATAAAAAAAAAGTTGTTTACTTGCACTTTGCATATATGCAAAGTAACAAAGTCACACATATATGTGACTTTGTTACTTTGCGAAGAAACCTTTACTGTAAAATATTAAACTTTTTGAGATGTGATTTATAAATATTACCCCAAATATGGTTGCGGTAATTTAGATGTGGTAAGACAAGGCTATTATAAAGAATAGTAAAAACATTACTGGGTAGTATGAATTTTGAATTAGAAAGGATACTAATATATTTTAGATAGTGATTTAGACATTTCTGAAACATGTAAACTCTAGCTTTAAAAGATCATTAATTGTAACTCGAAGAAATTTCATACTCTTTAACTTAGATTTCACTAAGTTATCAATGGCAATATGTAAAAGTCATCTCTCGTGTTCCTTGATCTAAATATGACATGATTTGTTCGGTTATAGTTAAAGATAATTTATGAACTTTAAACCAGGATGAAACTTTTGAAACTTCCCTGTTCACTGATGAGAAGATTTTTTTTTTTTATATCACTGTTACTCATAAGAGCTCATGTGTCACCAGCAAACAGGGAAAATTTAAGAAGAGAAGATTTTATTTTATCATTATATCATAAGGAACAAAAGAGGGCCCAATACAGATACTTGGGGAGCACCATAATGACTATGTTGTATAGAAGATTAGACACCACTGACCATCACAAACTGATTCCTTTCAGACAAATAATTAACAAACCACTTTAGAGCAACACCTCTGATATCATAAAAGATGAGCTTTCTTAATAATATGTAATGGCCAATCGTGTCAAATGCTTTTGACAAGTCTATAAAAAGTCCAATGCAGAAGTTATCTTTTTTTCATTTCATTTTGGATATGAGTAAATAAATTTGAAACAGCTAATGCAGTTGAATATTTTTTTTTTCTTAAACCAAAATGGGCATCAGTTAAGATATTATTTACCTGTGAAAACTATATAGACATTCATGAGTTATTTTTTCAAGAATTTTTGAGAGTAAAGGAAAAATGCATATTGGTCTATAATTGCTTAAGTCGTTTGAGTTCCCTTTTTTTGAATGAATATTGGTCTATCATTGCTTAAGTCGTTTGAGTTCCCTTTTTTTTTATTAACTGCTACTATCTGGGCTAATGTCAAACTATTCGGCACATTTCCTGTACAAACTGATGTATTAGATATACGGCATAGTGGTTCAACACTATGCTATATATCTAATACCATCCTAGCTCTACGCTACTTTCATGTGTTCCTATGTCTCAAGCATTAGACCTTCTATTAATGGGTATGTTGCAGAAATCCTTTCTCTTTTATATGTATATTTTTTTCCGACGGGAAAATTACATAACTGCCAACCAAACAACTAATGGTATCATTTCGAATTCCAAATCTATATCTGTATGCTTACTTAATGGTCTAATACAATCTATTCATTTTGTATGTATAATAGGCATTTCATGGACCACGTCAACTTGTATTAGGCACTGACACGATTTAATGAAGTATGCATTATTTACTGATATTAAAACAACTTTTTTTTTTAAAATACTTGTTACTAAAATGCTTTTCTTGTTGACCAAGAGCAATCAAATCATATTTCCAACCTCATACTAGTGGTCATTACATCATTTTGTCGTTACTTTTATTCAATTTACATTCACAAGCTTCAAAAAACAAAACAAAACTAAAATATCAAGTATTTCTGTTATTCGAATTCAAAATGTTTTAGTCAGTTCTGAACAAGCTTTGTATGTACAAGTTTCACATGTATACTGTATTTCCTTCCCACCCCTTATTTGTATGTGACCTCTAATTTGTATGTTGAAACTATTCTACCTATTCTAGTATTACTTGGGTGGTTGGGCTCTGCTCTGCTGGACCCAGCTATTGTTATTGACCAAGATGGGTCTTATCGTTTTTGTAATTGTATTTTATATTCAAATTGCCTACACACTAGCACCACATACACATATGAACACACCTCCACGCACTTGCAAATGCACCTACACCACATGCACACTCGCAGTTGATCTCTCTCCAAATTTCCGGTACTTTACATTTTCATACCATTCCTGATGGAGTCACAACGCTTTTCCTCCAGATATTTTTATTGAAAATTCACACGATAGCAAATACTATACACCCCAAAAAATTAATAACGCGTTTATTAGTAATCCAAACAATATTTCCCTTTTATTATGCAAAACATAAGAAGTCTGAATAGCAATTTTGAATATTTTGAAAACCTCTAACACTCTTTAGATAACTTTCCATTTTCTATCATCGGCTTAAGCGAAATATGGTTACATGATAATTCCCCAGATGTGTTTAATTTGCCTAATTATAAGTTGATAAGGGCAGACTGTAAAGGAAGAAGAGGTGGTGGTGTTGCCTTTTATATTGCTCAAAATTTTAAATTTAAGATCCGTTCCGATGTTGAATTATCCTATGCAGAGTCTTTGTTCATAGAAACTGAAAAATGTAGTTTCAAAAATGTCATTATAGGATTGATTTATAGACCCCCTGACTCAAATTTTGATCTTTTCCATGATGAACTGGAATATTTTCTTCATAAAATAGGTGATGAAAACAATCATATTTTTATGCCCGGTGATTTTAATATCATAACATTTCCAAAGATCATATTAACAACAAAGCTATCGGAGGAATTCTATGTTTCCGACCACCTACCCCTATTTTTAACTTGTGAATGCAAACTATTTTACCCTAAATCATCTAAACAATATTCATATCGCAAAGAATCTAAACAGAATATAGAACTACTGAACCAGGATTTATTTTTAGAGGAGTGGACAGATGTCTATAATGAAGAAGATCCCAATATTGCATATAATTACCTTAATAACAAATTGAAATATTATTATGAAAACAATATCCCTATAGGTAAAGTGAAAAACAAGCGTAATAAGCCCATGAATCCTTGGATAACGAAAGGTTTACTGTAATCAATACAGACACGCAGTCGCCTTTATAAATCCCATTTACGGAATCCAACTGACGCTAACTTAAAAACTTATAAAACATATCGCAATAAATTAACAAAATTGATCCGCATATCCCGAAAATTGCATTATGCTAATAAAATAAAAAAGACGCCAGTGGAAATACTAATACAACTTGGGAAATCATCAAAGAAGTGATGGGCACAAGAATATATCCCCCACCTACTCATAATATCACTCTTAAAGTGATTACACAATGCTAATTTTTTTTTTTGATATATGTTCGAGAATAGAATTCTAAGAGGAATAACATTAAAAATTTGATGATTTTTCAATCGAAATCAATGCATTTTGGCTAATTTCCTCATAAAAAGTCGAGTCTTGAACAAAAATTTGAGTATGAAGTATGACGTAAAAGTGGGTACCCAGCTTCGCGCATTGCAGTTGTGCTGCGCGCTAGACTGTACAATATGTATTATACCTTGCGCGCATTTTGCTAAAATTGCGCAACAAGGTACCCACTTTGACGTCATTTTGACGTAAAAGTGGGTACCCAGTTGAAACTGGGTCACAGCTGAGGGGTCAAAAATATCCTGAAATCTGACCACATTTGGGGGTTTCCTTGGCAACACGACTTTTTAAAAAACTTTAGGCAGATGATTTTCTGCTAATAAAATCATGCTCTTTTAAATGAACTAACATTGCTTCAGCATTGGGTACCCCCTTTAATGGTTCAAAACTCCTTTGTTGGTTATTGTTATTTGGTGAGAAACCCTTTCCATACCCGTGACCTTCTTGCTACATCTTAAAAGAAATGGAACTACTGTGTGATCTTGATTTCCAAAGGTTAAGCGGTTTGGGAAGTGCGACCTGCTCTCTCTGGACTTCAGCCGCCTACATCAATGCTACAATTTTTCTGAACCTGTTCTAGTTTTAGTTTTTGTCGCAGTGCCCTGTCCGCGAAATATGAACATCTGCGAAGTGCTGCCATACCATCGGCTCCTCGCTGCGGCGCAGCCTCCTAAGATACCGCACAGGCGTAATCGGTAGATCTGCTTGTGAGCCGGTGTGATAGTCGATGTGTTCCGGGTTCCGCAGGACGAAATGGTTAGTCGATTCGTTCCTCGAAACAAAACGACTAGTTGATTCGTTCCAGCGAAACCAGACGTCTGATACTACTTTTGGCCGATAAGTTACGAAAGCCGCCGTTTGGTTCCGACATTAGCCTAGAGTTCCTGGATACATTTCAGAGGCCACGGAACGTTATTAGAGGGAGAGGGGAGCTGACACCTAAACAGGCGAAATCCGGATCCTGCAGATAGAGTCCTAGCAGGGGTTCAGGGGTTCAGGGGCGGCACCCCCAACCCTCCCCGAACCCTTGTTTTTTTCTGATTTTTAAAGTCTATTTCTAAATTTACAATTTGAAATATAAGTTTTTTAAACTAATAAGGTTTTATTATTTTTGGGGTCGAAAGTGTGGGGGAGCCCCGCCAGCTCCCCCCCCCTCTCCGCTTCCGCTGCCCCTGAATTTTGATTATTATTATTATCAAGAGTATTATTACATAATGTCATTGTCAGACGGTCTCTCAAGTATTTGTAAATGCAGTTTATATTGAATATGTTTAAATAATAGTCATTAAAAGTTCTGATAAATCTATATATTATGGATATTCTGATAGTGTCTGCAAAGGAGTTAACAAAATGATTATATTTCTATTCTGAGAAGTCTTATTCTCAATAAGTTATCCTAAAGCATATGTACTGTGGAAAAATGGGCAAATGTTTTGCCCAGCGTTGGGCTTATAGTCAACCCAACGAATTGTTAGGCAATGTTTTACCCAAGGTTATGCATTTCCCAACATAGTGGCTTTTGCCTTTAGGTTCTATATTGCTCGGTCGTTGATCAAATTTTTTTACCAATTTTTTTTTTTTTTACCAACATCAACTTGCCCATATTGGTCACACTGTGGTTGCAAAATAATATCCAGCATCAAAGAAAACACTAGTACCCTCTAATAAAATTCTCCCTGAAAAAGAGTGGCGTAATTAGTCAAAATAATTTGAGGGGGCAGAACATGTCATATGAAGCACATTTCTGAAAAGATACCAGCAAGCGAAGAGAGCAATCCAAAAATCGACTTGTTTGATGAAAATGTTATTTTGTCATAGATGAGGACATATATCCGGTAGGTAATTTAATTTGTTCCCCTTTCCCGTTTTTTTATTTTTTTATTTTTTGCGTGGATTTTTTCTTTTTTGGGGGGGGGGTACTGCCCCCAAGCCCCAAAACAGTATGCCGGTGCTGAAAAAATAATAGCATCTAACATACTTTTTTCATTTTGCACATTGAAATTACAGTTATTATATCTTGTGTATAATAATGACATTATCTAATATGCTATAATAATGTTGAATTCTCGATGAACAGATGAGGTGATTTTTAATGAATGACATGTAACTTTTGAATATTTCTTAGAAATAAGAGGAGCAATTATATTTGACAACACACTCTTACAGTGGCATACTCCAAGTGACACTTAAAAGTTTTTTGTTTTTTTTTTCAAATTAGGGCAAATTATCATTTGCATTAAAAAATACAACAGCAACAGCAACAACAACCTTAACAACATAAGGCTCATGCTGTTTGTCATGATCCCTTCCTATCAGAACCCAAATGATAATGGTGTGCTGGTTGTTGTTGTTATAGTTTATTTCTTGTTTTGATTTGTTCAGTTTTTAGAAATTGCATTAAAAATTTTGTGCCCATAAGCAGAAGAGCGGAAAATACAAGTTCAAATCATTAATGCATACTAAGCAACATTAATCTGCAAAATATTCTTAGCGTACTCAGATGAACTTCAAAAGAAAACAACAGAATTACCTAAAGGGATTAGATACATCTTATCGACTTATCGGGAAAAAGTACAATTGTAGTAGAGTGGAAATTAATTTTACATTTTATCTTGAAAATGTCACATAGTATATGCACCTTTCAACTATTACCACATAGATATAAGAAACTATGCCACTTACACATGAATTTGGCGTTTGATTGTGGATTTAATATTCTCGCAACATCAGTGGCATTATAATTGACTTAATAAATAACTTCGAAAACTGTGATTACACACACACATATATATATATATATATATATATATATATACCTTTAACCATGAACCTCTATGTCACCATACCATTTCCAAAACCTTTAGTGCACACAACTTCCTTATTGCACGTACCCGGGTACTCTATCCCCCTATTTGGCACCTAGCTTAGCCATAACCTGACCACCAGCGCTAATGCCCGACCCCGAAAATGCCTCCAGCCAGACATCCCCGGTCACGAGTTAACGCCGTCCATGATCAATTTACAACTCCCTGCATAACCGCCGAGCGGAAAGCTGACTGGCCCAAACCCCCGGCATCCAGGCGAGTACCAATCATAAACGCCATCCCTCGCGTACCGCAGAGGGGCATCCCTGCCCAATTGCTAGGGGTAACCATTACCAGTTGCAGGTCCCTCGACATCTCCACCCTGTGCAGCGCTCGAGATTTGCAGAGATACACAGGGTGATCGGGCGACCTGCTATACCACCAAAAATAACTAACGCCAAGTGCCGAGGCCTCATAACACAACCATCCCACAATCTATTCACTATAATCACTGTAAACAATATGAAACATCTCCAAACTTCATCTCTTAATTATAAAATGTTCGTGTGCACATACCTTGTAATGATACAAAACCTGCGCAGATGCGCCAAAATTACAAATTTTCCGCCAAACGGGCTTGCCCCCGCCAAATAAGCAGGTTTTGTCATGGGGCCACCTTGTAATCGGAAGCCAGACTATTAATGATTTAACTCACTACAACCCCCATGGCTTACCCAACCGTGACAACCAAGATCGTACATGATATACCCAGCTATCAAACATTGTTGAATGACAACCTTATTATCTTGCCCGACAGCATCCACTAATAGCGTAAGAGTAGTATGGTGCAAGCATCAGTTGTAAATAGGAAATGCACCCTTATACAAAACAGCAAACCCCCAAAATCACCGAAACAAAGTGCAATCTTCAAATGGTGATGTCACCTCTGAACACTTTCCTTTAACATAATCTATCTTTCCCGCTCCAAGGCATTAAGCCTAAAGGAGGCGTTTCTTCTAAAACGACACTTTGCACGTGCCAGTACCTTCACGTCCTCAAGGCCCAGCCATACCACCTCATCTTAAACAACGTCGGTACCTGTTGCAATAATTTCCTTCCATAATAAACAAATTATGTAATTATGCCACAATATACAATAATAATTAGCCGGCCCTGAGTTCGTCTTTGGATATCACTCAGAGGAACTGTCACAAGCTTAATGACCACAACTCCCGATATTTCCTCAGGTGTAAAGCATTATTGCCCTGTCTACATGAATTGTGTCTGAGAGTACTGTCATTACAGATGTGAAAAGCACCATTTTTATTTATTTATTTATTTTCTATGATTAATAAGAAGTATTGTGGAGTTCACACATCGATAACATTTACACATTGCCTTATCAAATAACATAGGACTCATACATCCCCGTGACATGTACTCCCATTAACAGCGAATTGTGCTCTTGCAGACAAATGTTATAAAAACGAACACAAGGGATACCTCTTATACATGGCATGCTCACAGCATGTTTCGCTAAAATCATATTCTCCAAATTTATGACCGTTATCAATTTCTGCTTTACCAATATGGTTAACGTACAATCGCAAAAACATATACTATATGGAATGTCATATGAGCACTTTACACAAATATTAAACCAGGCAGGTAAACGACAATCATATCCATCCAAAACCCGAACGGCCGTTGGCAATAACACTAAGCTATGGTTTTTGCATATTTATTTTTCCATTCCAAAATTCCTATTCATGTTGATTGCATCGGTTTCATATACATCTACGTGTAAAAATAATTCCACTCGAAACGCAATCTATTTTATGTCATTGTAATTTTATAGTTTTAGCTCAAGCCATATAAGGTATGACATACATACATTTTGTGTGGCAATGTCATCGGTTTGCATGGCTCATATTATCATTAGTCAACTGCGCAGAAAGTCATAAAAAACCCTGAAAATGTCCTTTGTGTGACACTTTTTACCGTAATTCACAATTTGATTTTTGTCTTTTTTGAAAGTGACGATCTTTTGGCCCTTCGATCTAAGTAACGCACTGATCTGTACATAAATATATTTTAAAAAGTATTAAAGACTCAAAAATCCTTGTATTGTGTCCTAATCATTTCATCATCTCATCTCATTTCAGTCTACATCATCATCATCATCCTTTACCCACACTCTGCCTGTATGTTCCCATACTCTCTGTATGTTTTCAGTCTGATCATGGATCATGGTCTGATATACTAATCTCCTCCCCTGCTGCGTCAATAACTCACTCAGATGGCAGCGAGCACAGACATGTTATGTAACTGGTAGTCTGGAATGTAGATGTACCTGTATATGTGAGTTGTTGTGATGGAATAAACTTACTAGCAGTTTGATTCTACATCAATGCAGTCATGAGCAGTGGCATAGCTAGGACTTCATGGGGGGGGGGGGGGGGCGGTAGTAAGTTCGCGAAGCGTGCCAATCACGTACGGGGAGGGTACAGGGAGGGGGGACTTAAGGAAGCTCTGACGTTGCTGTGGCGTTGTTCCTTGTCTGCTCCCGCTTGTCTTTAAATTCTCTTACCGTTTTCTTTTCTTGCTCACGCTTTTTTGTTTTCTTCTTTTTTCTTCTTTTTCCTTTTCCCCCTTTTTTTCTGGCGTTTTGGCGGGGGGGGGGGGGGGGGGAGGCGCCCATCGCCCCCTGGCTACGCACCTGGTCACGAGTCTAGTTCTTTGTCTGTCACAACAGAACGCAAAGCCTTGACTGATCTCTGAAGTCACTCCTAAAAGAGTTTTATTCTTATTCACTCTAAATGCACAAAGCGGATCTAATCGGCAGGTAAATATTCAGGCGATTGGTTCCGGAGGATCCAATCGACTGCCCGGAAAAAAATCGTCTATGACACCGGCTTAGGTCAGGATAATGCCACGATTAGTCCAGATGCATGGACCGGGTCAAACAAGCTCCCAAACCGTTTTGATTAGAAAGGAAGAGTACAATGTGGATCTTTTATATCTTCTGCAGATTAAAGTAGACAACAGTCTCATATATGAAAAGTGTTTCTCACCTTCAAACATGCTGACAACTCCGTCCATTTTTCTCGCAAACTATTTCTGCGAGAGAAGAGTGTGCAGCAATTCGCATGTACTGCTCGATATTTAATCAACTTTGATCAATCTTTAAGCTACAAAAACATTCCATCACTCAGGCGGGAAAGCCGAGCAAACTGTTTTAATCAATGTAGGTCACAACTTAAGTAACACGATTAAATACAAAACTTTTAAAGTCAACAATATACTTAACCCACGCAAGATTTTAGGCAATTCTTAACCAAAGCTTGTTTTACAACCAATGTTGAGCGATTTTCAATCAACATTTTTTTTAAACTCACAGCATTTTGATACATGTTTAAAGAGAGAACCTAGTAATAACAGCAGAGACGTTACTAAGATTTTTTAAACAATACACAGTACAGTGCCGAATCATGCCTGAAGTATTAAAAGAGCTGAACATATTATCCTCCCGATGGGAGTTTCTTTAACCGTTATTAGTTTATGGGTTGAAAGCAGCTGATAGTATTAATATGACGATGAAGTATTCATACTTTCTCAATGCAAGTGGGTACTGAATGCAGACGGTAAGAACATTCGAATACATAATTTAAATCCCCTTAGAAAAACTGGTATTTATTAGAATCTTTTCTTGTCAAACAACAGGGACCTGCTCCTGAAAGAACTGTTACTAGTCTACAGATGTCCTCTGAAGGGTTCAGTAGGGGTCTTCAGAACCATTATTGGTTGTTAAAGGAACTTTCTGAGGTTCTTGAAAACTTAAAGGAATTATAGAATGAAAAAACAAAACAAAAACAACAACATCAATTTTGCACGATTCTTCCATCACACCCAGAACATCACTGAAAAAGTAAAATATTGATTTCTTTGGGGGGGAATGTTTTATATATATATACATGTATATGAGAGGAATCAAAGGATGCTACCCTGTACATGTCAAAATATGTAAACACAAAACAAAAAATAAGTTCCCACTAAAACATATCCCTGTATTTTTTCGATCAGGAACCTTTGATGAAAGCTGAATACAGAATCATGTAGCTACACTTCTCAGCTACATTTCCTGGAAAATTCAGGGCAAACCCTTCAGTCACGCTTCAGTGAACACGACAAATATGCAAAATTGTCATTTTTTTGAAGTTCACAAGCCTCGTCCCATGACTTTGATATAGTGATATCGGATATCGGGACATACTTTAACACTAACCAGGCTGGGCTTTTTGAGCGATGCTATAGCGGCGGGGGGGGGGGGGGGGGCTGATTCCACCCCCCCCCCCCGAGATCTCGGCCGTTGATCGCGCGATGGCGCTGAAAATTGGCACGCACGTCACCCGTGACGTCATCTACCAATTTCCGTAGTTTAATTTTACAAAATGATTCATTAGGTAATTAGTTATGCCAATTGATGCGTAAATCAGATTTTTTGCTATAAATCACTAGATGAAGCTCCAAATAGTCTTATATTTGTTGGGAATACTCTTTGTAGTGTTGTTAACAAGTATACACGAAAACAAAAATTGAAATGAAATTTAATTTCTTATGTATTTTTTGTTTTTTTTCTACAATATTCGTCGGCAATACTATTTGGATCATAACCAGACTGAAACTAATTGATTTTGATCATCAATAGTAAAAATAATCATAACTTTATGATTTTTTGCTGAAAACATAATTTGTATTTGATTTGTACACAAAATCATGTTTTTGAGCAAAATACAAAATATTGCGTAACTTCAGAACCGCGTACCCGGACGTAGCAAATTTGGTCTCAAAAGATGCGCGAGATGCTACAAAAAAAAAGTCATGCAGCGTCACGGCAACATCTATGTGCGTTGCGGACATATCGCGTGAAACGTCGAGGGGGGGGGGGGGGGGTGAGGTGATTCCACCCCCAGCCTTTTTAGGTTTACATTTATTGAATGTTAAAACATATAAAACGGGTTCAAGGATGTAGCCAATAGAGAGTGCGTATGCGTGTTACATGTTCATGCTTTAATTCTACGCAACATTCTAGCCGTGCATTTTTTGACGCAGCACTGGGCATTTAGGGTGCAGTACATTGCATTTTGGATGCATCACTTTACCTCTAGCGCGTAAAAGACTGAGACGTCGTGAAATATACGTGCTTGTGGTCGCGATGAGTTAGACTCTTCCACCAGAGCACCTCACAGATTTTTTTTTTTTGTTGTTGTTTTTTTGCAAATTGCCTACGCTACGGTGTAAAACGAAAACGCGCGCACCGGCTCAAAGAGACTTTATTCCCCTCTATGGGGTAACACAACCTCTATCATAAAAGCAAAATCTGACCCTGGTCAGACAACATAGAATTGACCATAATTCTTATATGACAAACCTGGGCCATTTTCAGCTCTTGCTCATTGAAACATGAAATTTGGTGCAAAACTCATTTGGCATGTTTGGTAACGAATAAAATTTATGCTGCATGCCTTCAAATGCCGAAAACTTAAAGTATGTCCCGATATCACTACATCAAAGTCGTGGAACGAGGCTTGTGATCTTCAAAAAATGACAATTTTGTATATTGTGCGTGTTCACTGAAACTAAAGGGTTTACCCTGACTTTTACAGGAAATATAGCTGAGAAGTGTAGCTACATGATTCTGTATTCAGATTTTATCAAATGTTCCTGATCCAAAAAATACAGGGATATATTTTAGGGGGAACTATTTTTTTTTTTTGTTTTTGGTGTGTGTTTATATTGGATCTATCAAACACAAACAAAATTGGGTTCATCAAAAATGAAACACACATGGGTTCGAATAAAATACATACCTGTAAAATTCCCTTGTGCTGCCGGCAGGGTTCATGGTATCTTCTAATTGAGATGGATCTATGACGTCTTTATTTTCTAGAAAAAAATAAATAAAAAGGAAAAGGATAGTTTATAGATCAGTTTATAGTGGGTTTTGTTGTTGTTGTTATATTAGCCTTTTGCAACATGTACTTTCACAATGCAAACATTTGTATTCATTATTGAAAATATGTTCATTTTTATACACAAATTCATTATTGTAAATATGTTTTGTTGAGACTCTCATACTCACGATTAGGGATCGGGGATCGATAGAGTTTAATAAAGTCTTATCTTATCTCATCTTATCTTATCTTATCTTATCTAATTAAACAAAACACTAATCATTTTAAAAATGTCATTACTATAATCCGAACTTATAATAATTCGTCCACTCCTAGTTTTCCATTTATCCATCTTTCTGGTTTTCTTCTGTACCCTTATTTCTTCGGCCTAAACTTATTACACTTTCGAGGAGCATACTTTTACTCTTCTTCACTAGCGTACTGATGGAGGGAGTGGGGGTGGGAGAAATAAAATTCAGATGTGGATTATGTATGAATTCTATACTAGTGATTTAGACAAAAGTTGGTAAAATGTCATAATTTCCCAGGTTTTTAACACTTGTGTAACTTATAACCATTTGAAATAGTAACCATGTCTACCGCCGACTGCAATACACTCCTTGTGAAAGCAAAGTGGTTTGCATCTTGTCTGTATACCAAACCGGTTTTATTTCTATTCTTTACTTCAATGAAAGGAAACTCCCTCATCTTGTCTATCTCATGACAAAATATTCTCCTGCTCACACTACAATGAGATCAACAAGTTGGCCGAATTTCCTGTGAACAATGGCCTATTGCTATCCGATACCATACTATAAAAAAGGAAGGCGCCGATAGTTTGGGTTGATAAAAATCATCGGAAATGGAGTAACAATACATAATAGAAACTATTTTCAGTATTTAAAAAATACATTCTCCCTCATAAAATACATAAATTAACAATATCTGAATGTCATTTTCGCTGAAAAGGTAACTAACTATCACGGATGTTCGTATAAAAAGTGAATCGCCGACGTTTAATCTACGGTATAGTCCTATAACAGGCCTATGCTTGAAATTTTTGGTCATTCGCTTCCATCGCTCAAAAAATACAAATAACTTAGATTTTTTTGTGTGAAAAAAACAACAACAAAACAAAACAGTAAGCCAAGGCGAAAATGTTGTTCGTGAGACGACATATTCTTGGCCGTTTAATATGGTTGATATTCGAATTCCACCCCCTTAAATATCGCAATAACCCATTGTGCACGTTAAAGATCCCACTGCACTATTCGTATAGGAGTAGGGGGAAACCCCGGTGTATGTGGTCCACCTGCACACCCCCAATCAGTAGTATTGGGAGATGAGACCTGAGAGTTACAGTGATTCTATTCGCTTTTCCCCTCCCAGGCACAGGATGGTGACGCCGAACCATTAATAATAATAATTAATAAGAATAATGATAATGCCATTGTTCTTCTTCTCATGATACTTTCAGAGGTGTAAGCAAGATCGGTGTAGGGGTGAGTGGGGGTTGGGTCGGAAGGGGGAATTGTGGAATTATCAAAGGAAATGTTAGATTACAGCTAAACGCGAAATCAGGGGGAAAAATTAATATTAGTTTTGTTCCTTTCGACAATACACTCCTTTTTTTACAGGTTAACGCCTCTTTGACTTTTAGATATACATTCGTTGTTTGCGGAGTCTGAACTTTTCAATAATGTAGCTAAGTACGGTGAGTACTCTACATACAGGGGGAGGGGCAGAGCCCCGAAATTTCCCGGTAACTATAGTCTATATCTAGAATCTGTGGCGTAGCTAGCACTGCGTTTCAGGAGGACGGTAGTGCTCCACCGCCATTCCAATTTGAGGAGTGGATGATGAAAAACTTTTTAACGATTTTTTCCCCTCTCACACACATTTTGATGTCTATTTTGCGAGCGAGTAGAAAATGTCCACTTTTCCGGTTTTGAATCAAATTTTCGAATAAAATTTCTAAAGTATGACGAAAGAGCGAAGCAGGCGAGCGAAAAATAACCACTTTTCTCGATTTTAATCGAGAAAAGTGGCTATGGAAATCCTAGGATTTTGACAAGCGAGCGAGCCAAAAATAACCACTTTTTTATTTTCAATAGCATTTTCAAATAGAAATTCTAAAATATGATGGTTAGTATGATAGAATTTTTACTAACTGATTAATTAAATATATTCTCTTCCTCAAAAGTGTGTCTGCATGGGGGAAATTTGTACACACCATTCCTTCTCTCCCCCAAGTGGGGGTAATAGATCCCCACCCCCGGAATTTACGTCAATGTAGTGCTCCCTAGAGGGGAGGGTGCAGGGAGGGGGTAGTTTCCCCCCTCCCGCGGATGCTCCGACGGTTCTTTGAATTGTTAGTTGTCGGTAATTATGTTTATCTTCTGCTGCGTAACTCGGATTTCATGTTAGGAGGACGGTAGTGCTCCCTAGGGGGGAGGGTGCAGGGAGGGGGAGTTTCCCCCCTCCCGCGTAAAGCGCGGAAACTCCGACGTTTTTTCGCTGTCAGTTCCCGCTTTTCTTACGCTCTCTGCCTGTTATCAGGGGGGGGGGGGGGCATACGCATGGCCAGAAAAAAAAAAGAGCCGAAAATCTCCTGGTAAAAGAGTCTAGAAAAAGAATATGCGGAGGTGAGCCCGCACCGCGAGTTGCTTGATGCGAAGCCCTTTGCGGGTGGGGCCCAGGGTTCTGGCTTAGGGCCTCTGATGGGGTCTACAGGGAAAGCCACTGCGGGGGAGCCCCCGGAAACTGGGTTTTGATACTAAATTTTCCCTCATTTCTTTTGTTTCCCCTTGCTTTCTTCCCCCCTTTCCCTCTTTTCCCTTTCTCTCTTCTTCTTTCTCCCCTTTCTCCTTTTTTCTTTCCTTTTCTCCTTCTTCCTTTCCCTTTCTCCTTCTTCCTTTCCCTTTCTCCTTCTTTCCTTTCCTTTATTTTTCTTTCTTTCTTTCTTCTTCTTCGTTTTCCTTTCTCCTTTTTCTTCCTTCCCTCCCTTTCATTTTTTCCCGGTGGTTTAGTGGATTTTCCCGCTGAAATCCTTGGGGGCACTCTGCCCCCCCCCCCCCGCCACTGCAGGCCAGATAATTATGTTACTGCTCTGATATGAAATTTTCTAAAATATCTGAGTTAAATAACCTTGTTCCACATGGTTCACTCTTGGACACATCTCCGTAAGACAATTCACTCCCTGTTCTTACACTGAATTCATAAAAGCACAAAACAAGCTGACAAGTTCCCCCTAAAAACAGTGTGTACTTTCTAATCAAGAAATCTAAATACAGAGCCATATAGCTATATTTCGCAGCTACATTTCACCTAAAATCCATGTGGAATCTTTGAGTCACACTTCAGTGAACGTGACCTAAACGTGACCCTCGTTATTCCGAAGGTTTGTTATTCCGAAACAAGCAAATTGCGTATACCTAGATGTTCGTTAGTCCAAAAATGAAAAAAGCGTTCTTTAATCCGAACATTTGTGGAGTTATTCCGAAGGTTCGTTATTCCGAAGGCTCGTTAGTCAGAAAATGAAATAAGGTTCGTTATTCTGAAGGATCGATAGTCCGAAAAAGAAGTGTTGTTCGTTAGTCCGAAAAAGATTTTAGGTTCGTTAATCCGAAAATGAAAGAAGGTTCGTTAGTCCGAAAATGATTTAAAGTTCGTTAATTCGAAAATGAAATAAGGTTCGTTATTCCGAAAATGAGATAAGGTTCGTTAGTCCGAAAATAGTAATCTGTGGCGAAGTCGGGAAAGCCGGGTGGGGCGGGCGTTGGGGAGAATTACCCTTTCTGTTCAGTTGCTATGGGGGAGGAGCTGATGTCGTGACCAGGGGCGCATACGTAAGCAATATTCTTTCAAAGGGGGTGATCATAGGCTTATGGGACTAGTTCATTTTCAATCCTGAATGCATGCAAGAATCGATGTTGTGTTTACCGCTCTTCGCCAGTCCTGTTGATGTCGGGGGGGGGGGGGGGGTCATGCATTTTTCATTGTTTTGTCCATTTTAGAAGATCCATTCTCGATTAGATGTTTACCACTTGTAAACCTTAAAAGTGAATAGGTGGGGGGGGGGGGGGGAGGGAGGGGGATACACACTCATATCGCATTAAATGTCTTCGATGAGGGCAAGACAAGAGTAGTGGCGTATACAAGTCCTCAGAAATGGGGCATTCCATGGGGCAGGGGCGTATGTACGCCCCTGCCCCCATAGGACCCCGTTCTACGCTCCTGCCTTCACCTATAGCATTGGGGGTGTTTCAACTTGGATCGCATCAGTTATGATTGTGACTTCGTTCCAGCATTCTGGAAAGGGGGGGGGGGGGGAGGGGCACGCCGACATTTTAACCAACAGGACCTAAGCTAATGATAATGACGATGATGATGGTGATGATGATGATGATGATAATAACAACGTTAACAGTAATTATTATTATTATAATTATTATTATTATTATTATTATTATTATTATTATTATTATTATCATTATTATTAGTAGTAAAATATTGTTATTATCATCAAAGTAATCATTTCATTTCATTTATTTCCACAATGCAGCATTCAAATTTTGCAAGATCTTTCACTTTTCAAAATCATTATGAAATCAACAGTGTAAAGTTATACACAATCCTGATGTTAATTCAGTTCATACAGTATATGAAATTAATAAATTGCAAGTATAAAAAACAATGCTCGCTGTGTATGTGGAGGAAACCTTTAAAAGCAAAGCTTGTGTATCAAGCTCCCAAGGAGAGCAGTAGTATCATCTTCTATTACAACTACTTTTTATTTATCTGTTTGTGATATGGGGGAGCTTTGCTTTGTTAAGCGAAACTTTCACTATTTGTTAAAGTCACTTTTCTCTATACCCCCCCCCCCCCCGTCCCTCTCTGACTAGGCTATTAATGTCAAAGGCTCGAAAGGTCAGTATCATGTATGGAAAAGCTATAATTATCTAAAAGTATTGATATTATTGCTTTGCCTAGTATCTCATTATTGTGACGAAATGAGCTCAAACTTTTTTTTTGTTCGGGGTGGAGGGATGAGATTGGCATGCATCGAAACAATGATTTCAGAGGTTCTATGTACAAACCTAACCCCATCGCCTCAGCACACACATTTATTCATTTATTTATTTATTGGTAGTAAAACATGCACACGTTGGTATCAATATGCATATAGCACATCACTTTATTTGAAATACGATAAAACGGGAATGTAAATAAAATACCTTGTTCAAGGGCATAGGTGCCGTGCCGGGGTTCGAACCCCGGACCTTCGCGTTTACAGTCAAGCACCTTAAACCATACGACTATACGGCACCTCTACATATACACACTCACACACCCTGGCACACACAAACACACGCAAAAACTCCAGAATAAAACACCCCCCAAAACAAACAAACAAAAACAAAAAACAAAAAAAATCTCTCTTGCCCGGAGGTAAGCTACGGATGACCCCCACACAGTCCCCAACACTCTAAATCCATTCGCTCAGATTGCTCAGATAAAATCAAAATCAAATTCTTGATCCACGCCACTTTTTGAGGCAACATATGCTTTGCCGAAAAATATACACATGTAATATATCATCCTCCGCTGAGACTATACCAATATGTTTATTGCGTAATATCCTATTATTTTTTTAATTGAAACACCGTATTTGTTACTTACGAAATTTATTTCATTTTCGGACTAACGAACCTTATTTCATTTTCGGACCAACGAACCTTATTTCATTTTCGGACTAACGAACCTTGTTTCATTTTCGGACTAACAAACCTTATTTCATTTTCGATTTAACGAACCTTCGGAATAACGAACTTGATTCATTTTCGGACTAACGGACCTTCGGAATGATTAACTTTTTTTTTCTTTTTCAGACTAACGAACCTTCGGAATAACGAACCTTCGGAGTTTTCGAACCTTCGGAATAACGAAACTTCAGAATAACGTAAATCGCCCGATAAATTTGGCCGTATCGATAAAACTAGCAAACGCCTAGCAAATACCTTTTCTAACCTTCTGGTTGTATCTTCACATAGCCAAATAAGTCATTGCCAACAAAAAGAAGCAGAAGTTTGTTTCTTCTGCAGCATGATCTAACATTCCTATTCCAAATCAGAAGGAAAGATTTTGTTCCTGTACGCAAAGGCCTGCCAGATTAGGAAATGCCTGCATGAAAGGGAGGAATATTCTTTCCTCAACAAACATTTGGTTGTTTTTTTGCAAGCTCCTCTGCAGGTAGCTTACGTTTCTTCTTGCAAAAATATTTATTTTGAAATTTCAAATTGCCCTCACTTTCTTTTTAAGACCACTAGTAAGCTGATACCTCAGGAAAAATATTTCCAAGGTCAGCTGCTGGAACAAAATACGGACTAGAATGGGAGGGGAAATGAAGCTTTTTCAGGGGTAGATTGTCCTTGAGGATTAATCCTGGGGTAAAGTGTTCTCGTTTATTTGCCCTGGTGTGATTTTTTTTTTCAAATTTAAATAACTGATTTATTTATCATGTTTATATATTGATTATTATCATTATTATATTTCTTCTTTTTTTTTGGGGGGGGGGGGATGTCCTTTAAATTTAATTGCTCTGCAGGTGCCACTGGCATAGCGGGAACAAATTTTTTATACTTGTACAGGGAAAGTGGTCCAGATAATTATAGAATGGTTCATGCCTAGTCACCATATCAAACACAAAACACAGCAGTGGTGTGATATCGTTTAACAAAAGATTCTAGTGTGAAATCCAGGCGCCGCACCCATAGTCTGCAAAATGCAATCAATACATGCTGGGCGTTTATATGGGAACTCATTCTAAATAGGCCTATATGAAAACAAGCAACCTATATGTATACGGATCGAAAATGTGTTGAAAACAGTTGCGAAACAGTTGTCATTTGTGTGTGCTGGTGTTATACGGCATTTTATCTATATTCTGCGGATGAGCCGATTTCGCTATTAATTTATTCAGCGCTGGATTTTCTTAATCATTATTATTAAATTATTATTTCAATGATCGCATTTTGCTTTTTTTTAAGGTATCGTGGACAATAAGCATTTACGTATTTACTTGGCAGTTAAATGCTGTCTAATGATCTACACAGAACTTATCTTGAGATTTTTTAAATCACATATTTTACTTGTTGGTTTTCTATGCTCATAATGATTTTGAACAGTAAAAGTATTTGCATATTTATTTATTGTTATTGTGGAAATATATGAAATGGGTGAAATGAGTTGGATTCAACTAATTGCACTAAAAGAATCATAGAAAAGTTTTTAAACATCCAGTAGAGAAGAACATTCCACATTATTCTGCGTTTCCTGTGATTAAAGTAATAATAAAAATGAACATACAGCTGAAATTCCCCACCCACCTCCCCTAATGCATTGTAGAAGTTCTCAGTTTGCACGATCTCATTGTTATCAACCTTAGGAAAAATAAAAAAAGGTTCCCATCACCTTGGACATTATCTCCAAAGTCATGTTCAACATCCTTCTCGATATCGATATCACCATGGACATTTACGATTGCCTGAATCACAAAAGAATTCTAATTTGAATATACATGAGTCCTCCAACCTCAAACTATTTTTACCATAGGGATAGCAAACAGTATTTCACCAAGCACTTATTTGCCAGACTGATTTTACCCCATGAGAATTAAGAATCAAACAGAATTGCACAACTATAGTGCTATATTTACCCATTTTCTGAAGGAAAGCCTATGGGAATAAAATTCATTAGTAAGCAGGTTAATGCGTATTTTTTTCTTAAGCCGTCGAAAACTTTTCATCTGCTCTTTTCTTTCTTTTGTTTCTTTTCTTTTTTAAAGATGACATTAGCAATATTAGATAGTATGAGATTTTTCTTTCCTTTCTGACTGAATTATGCAAAAAGAAGGGAAAACAATGCAAACATAATGATTAAGAATTATTTTTAAACTTGCAACTGTATGTTTATTCTGTAACAAAAGACTGACTTACGAGATAGAAAAAAAGAGATATTATAGAATCGAAAAATCCATTGAAGATGTGCTTTTTTGATCCGCCTAATTATTTCAGCGATTCCAAGGATTCGATTACAAGATTGAGCGACAAAGAATGCCCATCCTTTGAAAGAATTGTCGTAAACCTTAGAAAGCAAACATACCTAGACCCTTTAAAATGTTTAGAAACTCGAGTATGATCGACTATATTTCTGCTGTCATGGCATAGTCATCAATACGTTCAATATCACCAAACAGTGTGCTTTATATTCATCTCGATCAAATGATTCCAAAATTTTAAGTCATGAAGTTTGCAGTATATCGAAATAAGGGTCAAAGTCGAATGTGAAAATTTGCAGCATGTGCTGGTTTCGTCGAGCAAATCATGTCTGGAAATGTCGAGCAGAGCGCAGCCATTTTGGAATGCCGAGAAGGTGATGAAGCAGTCTTTATTTTTCATTCTTTTTTGAAGGGGGGGGGGGAGGAGTAGTTAAGGGGAGGGGGGGGGGAGCGTTCCTTAGTCTGTTTTTGACATCACCATAGTTTCTCGGAACTTTGTATTCCACATAGATATGATGCCGTGTCGCTAATGGGACTTTAATAGTCCAAATCGCATAAGAAGACTATTTGCAGAAATGTAGCTTCGAGATTTTTTTTTTTCCCCCGGGTATTTTATTTTTCTTTGTTTGTTTTCAACATTTTGTAAACGTAGGCAAGATTCTTTGCAAAGAGGGCGCCCTAACTAATTGATCTACGAACATGGTCACATTTTAGGTCTCGATTTTCCACCAAATTTGACGGAGATAGAAGTAACAGTGATTTGCAACCTGATCTAAGTTTTTCTTCATGTCTTCGAGCTCTTTCTGAACTTAAGATGAGTTCTAAACATCCCTTAGTACACTCGCCCGAGAAATCGAAGTCTGCCGTATCGTCTCCACCTAAGAAGGTGAGTGTTATTGAGTCTAACCTCCAGGCCGATGCTTCAGGCGTTGCCGTTAGTAAGCAACGCGCTCAACCATCCCAAAGTCCTCCTGCCTGGTTTTCTCAGTTTATCGAGACATTTGAATCTCGTTTCACTCATCTCGAGAATCAGATTGTAAGTAAACTAGATGAAATGAGCATTAAGTCAGCTGAGAATGAGGAAAAAAAATACAGCTTGTATCATACAATTGGATGAGGTCATGTCCGAAGTGAAGACGCTGAAAGAGGAAAAGGAGGAATTGATTGCCAAGTTGGATGACTTGGAAAATAGATCCCGAAGGAATAACCTGGTCCTGCATGGCATTCCAGAGAAGGGGAAGGAAAACTGCCAGGTGGTGCATGAGTTGATCCGGGATTTCGCTGGCCTTTCTCCCAGTCAATATTCAATCGAACGTTGTCACCGTACCCCTACAACTAAACCAGCAAGCGGTCATCAAAAGCCAAGAATCATTCATGTTGCCTTCTCCACGTATGCTGGAAGGGAGAGAGTACGCAAAGCATGTCTATCAAAGCACAAGGAGCACACATCTTACAAAGGCTAGCGGATCTTTATCTCTGAAGATTTTTCGAAGCGTATCATGCGACAGAGAAAGGACAAACTGGACCAACTGAAGTCTCTCAAAGAAGAAGGCAAGAAGCCTTTCTTTTTTTACCTCGAGAAACTTGCATACAGAGATCAGAGTGGGAAGTTACATGTGATTGCTTGACTTTAGACACTTATTGCACAGCTGAGTTTTTTTTTTTTTTTTTTTACTGCCATCTCTCTTGTTTATTGATATGCTTACCTCCTTTTTTTCCAGTCTGTTTAGACACGTTAATGTCAGGTTTTTTATGTGTATTGCATTTCAAAAGGTTATCTCACACTAATTGCGGTAGTTTTGCACATGTAAACAGGGTTGTCTATTTGATTTGGAATCCTGTTTTTTATCTTGTGCGCGTTCTCTTCAGATTTTTTCATATGATGCTATGAAAAGTATTTTTCTTTTTTTTTTTCCATTTAATTTTTGTTGTAGATATATCTATGCTCAATTTGCTTGAAGGCAGCCTTTTGTATGTAGTGAGTGGCAAGAGTACTATAATTTTTTTTTCTATGTATAGGTATTTTTTGTTTATATTCATGGAGACAGTGGTTTTGTCATACATGTATGAAGAAGAAGGAAGAGGTTTTACATAGTTATACTTTCCATACATAATATAATGATTCTCAAATTATGTTCATTTAACTGTCGTGGTTTGCAAGTTCTTGTTAAAAGAAGGAAGGTATTTTATTATTATGAGAGATTTGAACAGTGACATTATTTTTCTGCAAGAGACACATTCTGCTAAACAAGATGATTTTTTTTTTTTTTGGGGGGGGGGGGGGAATCCCAGTGGGGAGAGGCAGCTCGGTTTTCAAGTTTTACTTCTAATAGCAGGGGGTGGCCATTTTAATTAGAAATTCAGTTTCATGCAAAATAAATAATGTTGTTACAGATCCTAATGGTAGATATGTAATTCTCAATGTTGTGTTAAATGATTTATCAGTAGTGTTAGTGAATTTATATGCTCCTAATAATGATGATCCTGATTTTCATTTAGAATTCTTTAGTGAAGTGGATAAGTTGAATTGTGGGTGGGGATTTCAACACTGTTATTGGTCCCTTAGATTATCAGGGTAATAGACAACAACATTCCAATTCAAAATCAAGTGCAATGCTATTAGTCAATATGGATGATTACGGTCTGTGTGATATATGGAGAAATTATCACCCCATGTTACGACAATAAACAAGACATCAAAAAACCCCAAGAGCATTGTCCAGACTGGATTTTGTTTTTGGTTTCTAACAATTTGTTGAATAATTGCATAAAGTCCAGAATTGTACCAGGTATTCAGTCTGACCACTCTGTTGTTTCTTTGCAGTTTAAGGATAATCAGCCTTTGAAAGGTCATGGTTTTTGGAAACCTAATTGTCATTATTTACATCACGATGCAGACTGTATTAATTTGATTAAGGATAGTATTACTAAATTTAAGCAAATTCATCAAGGATCTGAATGTAATCCTAATACTTTATGGGATTCTCTCAAGTGCTTTATTACAGGGGTATGCATAGAATATACTGCAAGAAAAAAGAAAGAAATAAATAAAGAGAAAAATAGATTACTTGATGAAATTGAGAAAGCAAAGTTACAGTTGTCTAATAATGCATCTACACTGGATAATTCTTCTATTACTTTGTTAGATGAGCTGGAAGAAAAGTTGAACAAGATTTATGAATTTGAAACCAAAGGACTAATAATACGCTCAAGAGTTAGATGGTTAGAAGAAGGAGAAAAAAGTTCAAAGTACTTTTGTAATTTGGAAAACAGATCATGGCAAAAGAAAAATATTAATAGAATTATGGATAGAGATGGAAATTTAGTACTTCACCAAAATAAAATTCTGAAAGAAATCCATAACTTTTATGATAATCTATACTCTCTACAGCAGAATAGTGCTGTTGCATTGTCTGATATGGACTCTAATGATAATTCAATCTTTGATCATTTGGATATTCCTAAATTATCTGGAGATGAAAAAACGTCTTTAGAAAATCCACTTTCTAAACAAGAATTATTGGAGGTTATCAAATATCTGAAAAAAAATAAAACCACAGGGTATGATGGTTTACCTGTTGAATTTTATTTAGTTTTTTGGCCAGATATTTGTGATATGTTAACTAATTCTTATAACTTTTCCTTGCAAAATGGTATGATGTCAATATCTCAAAGAAATGGTATTACATGTATTACATTACTCCCAAAGAAAGATAAAGATCCCTTATTCATTAAGAATTATCGTCACATAACTGTATTGACTGTTGATTATAAAATTCTAGTAAAGTGTTTAGCTAATCGTTTGAAACGTTTTATGAATACTCTCATACATCCTGACCAATCAGGATTTTTGAAAGGAAGAAATATTGGATATAATATACGCCTTATCTTAGACATTATTGAATATTCAGAAAAATATGACACCCTTGGGGCTATAATTTTACTTGATATTGAGAAAGCATTTGATAGTGTTAAACATGAGTTCTTATTACAAACTTTGAAACATCTTACTTTTGGTGATAAATTCATTGATTGGATAAAGACTATATATTTTGGTAGGCAAAGTTATGTTATGAATAATGGTTTCTTCTCTAATCGGATCTCAATGCAAAAGGGTATTTTTCAAGGTTGCCCCATTTCTTCCTATCTGTTTTTGTTTGTAATTGAAATTGAAACCCTCCACTTCCTTTCCATAAATTATTTGAGGAATTTATTCTAGACTTTGATATATCCCATTTAGATAGGAAAAAACATAATTTTTTGTGCAAAATATACCCCCAGAGTGGCTGCAAAATAAAATTAATCCAAATTTGGATGTTCACGAAACTTTAATTGCTAAGCTAGTTCAAGTGAAAAAGGTTTACCAGCTTTGCATAGGATATATTTTTGAATACTTGCCCTCTTGATAGTCGATATGAATATTGAGGTGATTAGTTGACTCTTCCTCAGGATATAGACTGGCAGAAGGTACATTTAAAAAATTTCAGATGTACCTAGATACACGTTTACACTCCTTTTATTTTAAAGTGGTGCATAAAACTATTGCATTGAATGATTTTTACATAAGATTAAAAGGAAGGGCTCTCCTAATTGTGTATTTTGTAATAAAGTGGAAGAGACAATGATTCATTTATTTTGTGATTGTGAAAAGGTCATCCCCCTTTGGCAAGATCTGGTTGGTTTAATTTATCAGAAGCATGATATGAAATTTGTTTTATCTGACTTCAATAAGATTTTTGGTGTCATATCGGATACATTTTTGTCTTACTTGTTTTTGGTTTTGAAATATTTCATTTATATATGTAAATTTCAAAATACCATACCAGCTGTTATGGCTTTTAAATCATTTGTAAAAAAGCAGAAAGAAACTGAGTATTATCTTGCAAAAAAGAGAAACAAATTATCTTCCCACTTTAAGAAATGGAGATTCGATGTTTAATATGTAGTGTATCAGTAATAAGTATACATGTAATACCCCTTATTGGTTTTAGTTCAATAGTCCACTTACAACATTGCAATGCACATGTCAAATTATGTTGTCAATTACCAGTGCATATATTTTGTACGTGATGATATTATACACTCTCGTTGCCCGTTCAGTGGGCCTCCACTCCACTGATTGTTTGACCGGTCGGGGTCTGTGTTTTTCTTCTCGTTGAATTCCCGGGCTGATTCTTTTTGTCCTGTCTGGGGGCGCGGCGAGCCGGGGCAGGTTCCATGACGAGAGGAGAAGCGATGCGCTATAATTAAGTTGTACGTTGAGTGTGGGCGTACACGGTGCATCAGACCATTTGGGAGAAGAGTGTCTATAAACGCAAGGGAGGTCATGTTTTTTTTTTTTTTAATAATGTGTGATTGTACTGTCTAGGTGACGTTTAAATGGGGTCTGGAATCTGCGCTGGCTTGTTGATGCTGGGGGATGGGATGATCTGTAGTCTGTCTGCGATTGTCTTCGGGAGGAGGGCTCGGGCCCCTTCACTGGTCTTCTCTTTTTGAATACTTGTAAAAGCTGCCTTTACTTTTTTTTAATTCCTTTTTTGTCAGGTTCTGCTAATATTATTGTTTTTATTTTATGTTAATCAATGATTTATGAATGATTGTTCTGTATTGTGAATCTTGAAACTTAATAAAACATACAAATATAAAAAAGGATGCTTTGGAAAGCTGTTGATGACCAAACAGTAGATTATTTTGCTTGACATGTCTCTATTGTGCATAAATTTCATTTTGAGATTATTTAGAATGTCTCATTCAGGGCAGACTAGTTGAACAATAGCCCCACATAGACTAACAAAACAAAAAAAAAAGGATGAAAAATAAAAACGAACTTTTATCAATGATTTTCTGTTACTTGTAATTTTGTTTGCCCCCCCTTCACTTGTGCGCCTTGAGCATCTCTTACGAGATGGATATGGCGCCTAACAAATTGCATATATTATTATTATTATTATTTATGTAAAAGAGAGGGAGAGAAAAAAATACTCTGCATAACAACACCTGTGAATTTTGCAAATTTAAGTTTTGGCCCTATAACTTATTGTGATGCACAGCTCATTCCATGACAGCAAATCATAACAAGTACGTTATCATTAAAAAGAAACATAAACCCAATTAGTAACACTACAAAAAAGTGATGATTATGTCTTGACAAGAGAGAAATAATCAAATCCGAAGTTCCAAACTTTTTGAGGGGTATATCCTTGTATATTATATACAGTGTGTCCCAGAAAAAACGAAACTGAGATGTATCGTTGTTTATTCATATCTTAATCACAATTATGATTAATAACTAATACATATTTGTAAAGCTTAGACCCTCTTCTTTCATTAGACACCACTCATATGATACATACTTCACGCATGACTCAATTAGAACAATATGAAAAAGGGCTACCAAAAAGTCCTTTGCACTACCATACCTGAAATACAAAGAGATAGATATAAAAATATTTCTGTTACTGTGATATGAAAATAATATTTCTGAATAGTTTATTTTCTGCTCTTTAATATGACTCCTCGCTGCCTGTCCTAGAAGTGAACAAAGACGACAAAAGACTCCATGCATGGCTGATCATCAAGAAAATGGAGTGGTGAGTACAAAACCTCACCAAAATTATAACAGTTGATTAATAATGAAGTATGTTTTCATTAGCACAATTCACCTTGCAGTTAGCACCAAATTGATCAACGAGTGTTTCTAGTAACAAAATAGGGACGCTCTGAGCTCGGGAGCCTTCAGCAAGTTGTTGATGTTGCTGTCTGTCTAACAATGTCATGTCTGGTTCAATTTATGAATAGCTTTCATTGAAAGAAATTAATTCTCTAAGCAATGACAGCTATGCAGTGATGTTTGACTAAAATTTATTAGATGAACAAAGTCAACACACAAACACGCATACAGAGGGAGCGAGAGGAAGTGTGAGGGGGTGAAGAATTAATGGTTTGGAGTTCGGAGCGGAGTTAAGGATGGGGTGGGGATAAGGAGGAGGGTGGGAGGGGTGGGTTTTAGCATGCAATTTATTAGCTTTGCAGTGTTGTTTCACTAAATCTATCCACCAGATGAACAAACGAACGTAACACAATACACATACCATCACACACACATAACGAGGGAGGGAGAGGGAGCTTGAGGAATTGTGGACTTCGGGTTTCGGGAGTGATTGGGGATGGGGATGGGGTGGGATGGTGATAGGCAATCAGGATGGGGAGGATGGGATAGGAGGAGTCTCTACACGAAAGTTTTTAGATCACAAGTGACCATCTCCGCAGCCATTCATGAGAATAATTGGTGAGAAATTAAGAAACAAATGATTTTAAATATCAAGGAAATGCAACCAATATATCTCTGTCATCCCTGATTCATTTTTTCCGATTGAGGTGTCAAACGACAGGGCAGAAATTGAACTTTCTAGAAATGTGATTATCTCTTTGAAAGTCAAACATCTTTGGCCAAACGAATTTTTGGGTTACCCAACTTCACACTGTCTTTATTCACTCATGCGTCAAAAATATACCATATGAGTGACATCCCATTAAAGAAGAGGGTCTAAGTTGTCCAAATATGTGCCACTTATTAATCATAACTGTGATTAAGATATGATTAATCATCGGTCATTCTCGGTTTCGTTTATTCTGGGACACACTGTATAGGGTCCTATATGCAGTTATTTGGTGTAAAATGTAAAACCCTTTCTCTCATAATGAAAATACTGTACACATGTGTTTTACTGACGAAAAACATGTATTAATATGAAAAGCTCAGCAGTACCTACACCATCTGCATTCCTGAATCTATGGAATTCTGTTTTACGCTACCTAGATGTAAAATGACAAAAGGTTAGATGATATTCTTGTGGCGGATGCAGTTCTATAGTGGAGGAACCAAAGAAATTAATAATGCAATGCTAAATACCTCGGAACCCGGGTTGTGATCTCAGAAGAAAAGAGAATCATATAAAATCTCGACAGCACACTATGGATACGTGAACAAAAGTAACTGAAAGCAAATATTTTGCTTGTAAAAATCGATCTAACAAATTTGATGCTTTATCACAAAATAGACAATGAAATCATTATACGCCTGGCTACACAACCATGACAATGTGGAAGCATATTCTACTCATTCTGATTAACAGTGAATATTCCAGTATGTCAGTGTTATTTCACAGTTCTTATTTTCCATGGACACATACTTTATATACTCTTATATTGAACTCATCGGCCCCTAAGCAGGAAATGAGAATAACAGTATCTATGATTATACAGAATGTCTATCGATAGGGGTTCGTGTAATTCACACATCTAAAAGTTGGTGATTTGTTTACAGTAAGGCTTCGTAAAGAAGAATTTGGGGGTTTTTTTTCAGGAAAAGGGAGAAAAGATGTTATGGGGCGAGAACTTATTTCTTCTTCTCATTTTGCCTTTTAATTCGGCAGTTTTCATAGATAAAATTGAAATCTATCCAGACTATAACACCGCAAAGAATAAATGATAATAATAATACATATCATTTACAAGGCGCTTAATACTGGTGTTTCTAAGCGCACTGTATTCGGTCTAAAAGTAAATGACCAGAACATAAATTTGCAGTAAAACTGATTAAATTAATCGAATTAAGCTACCTCACCAAACCATACTTGAATAACGAAAAATGTCAATCATAAATGATAGAGCATGATGGTGTACACCTCCCTTGACCGACTCACCGAGTTCATTCTTAGTAATAAGCGGAAGATTGTTATCGACCTTTGGAGAACACTTTAAAATCATCATTTTTGACATTTTGAACTACCCAGGAATTGTATCTTCGGATATACATAAGTCATCCTTCCGGAATTTCCTTTCATCACTGGGATAGCAAACTGTATTTTACCTAATTTTACGACTCATTCCACTCATGAGGAATAAAAATCGAACAAAAGTACAGGCCTACCACTACCGTGTGAGTAAAAAAAGATAAAAATAAAATGACACTTATGAATTTAAATGAGGAAAAATGATCATGATTGTCCATTCATTAAATTGCATGCTCTTTATTTAAGTTCAGGTGACTCATTTGAAGATTTTTTTTTTTTTTTTTTGCAAAGATAATGAATTCAAACGAGGAAACACTATTATGAATGCCCATTCGTTAAATTGCACGCACTTTATCTAAATTCAGGTGATTTATTTGAAGAATATTTTTGCATGGATAAACATTCGAATAACAAAAAAAAAAAAGAATTACAATGGCGAATGGCCGTGGCTATGAAAGCTATCGTGAATTTGAATGCTCAACATTAAACTGAATGATCAAATTCTGAAATTGAGCGGGAAAACCTATGATAGCAGTAATGCTACAAATAAGAATGATAACAACAACAATATTTATAGTACTACCGCTACTTCTTTACTGATTATAATGATAATGATAATATTTTATATTTCTGCTGAATTGTTCAGGTGAGTCCGCCACAAGCACTTGCTTTTTTAGCGACCTCGCCTTCTTCCATGATTTATGTTATTGTAATATATTTACGTCATTGGGAAAAAATGATTTTGAACTCTTGCAAATCAAGTGGAAGAAAATGAATGTTTATTTGAATTGAAAATTGCTAAAATTGCTTGGAATAATGGTGATGATGTCAATATGTTTACTACAGACAATTCAATACTTGGTAAATGGCATAAAGGAGCTCTAAGCATACTTTTTTCATATTGTTTTATTCTGATTTCATGAACAAAAATATATAACATTTTAATTTAACATTTCAAATCACATAATATAACATTTTACATTTCATATTTTGACTTTTTCACTAACTTAATACAAGCATGAATCATATATAACTTAAAAGAGAAACAATGAAATCAGTTATTATAAAAAATGTTGAAGCACCACTCCTCAGTGGAGGGCGATATATACATGTGTCTTTAAAAAAAAATCTACAAGAAAAGAACAAACAAAGGAGACCCAAATCCAATACAAACTAATAAACAAATAGATATACTGAAGGTAGGATCCCCCCCCAAAAAAAAATACATACCAATATGCTTAACACTTTTCCTTTCATGTATTAAATATTCACTCAATGATTTAAAACTATCTGAGATTACGGACCTTACACTCATCAAAACAAAGCAAATCAAAAAAGAAATCGATGAGAAAAAAAAAAACACCCCAAAGTATCATCCATCCCAAAGGAAAACATCATTACCCCTCCCCCCAAAACACACATACACACAACACCTACACAGTCACTTTCTCCCAAATCACACCTGGATATCGCCCTTAGTCCTGCCATTTCGGTACATTCTCTCTCATTTCAACAAATGCTTGTCTAACTTATTCTTTTTAATAGCTATTGCTTTTTCTCCATTTCGATATTCTACGACTCTATGAATACTTTCTTCTTGAATAGGAACTCTACCTTTTGACCTTGACCTAAAATGATATATTTCATTAAAAAGATTACCGTATTACAAAATTTCACTTCAAGGTCGGATCCATTAATTCCCACATGTATATCTTTCCACTCTGCATTTTGAAGCTTTATCAAACTAAATTTTTCAATGAACCTCTGCCACAAAACTTTAACATCATTACAGAGCCAGAATAAATGTTCATAAGATTCCGGGTTATGTTTACAGAACATGCAGAATGAACAGTTATTATTATCTATAAAACCAAATTTGAACAAATGTTCGTTGGTGTATATTGCACCATGAAGTAATATTGAAATTCTCTTACTTTTGGTAGGATTATTGTGATTCTAGGTCTTATAAATATTCCTCAGATTTCTTTTTTTGAGATATCAAAATTATTGTGGCCATCTCTTACTTGTAAAGTACAGAGATGTTGTAAATATATTACAAAATTTTCATAATTTCTAGAAGGTACATCTTTCAGTAAAATTATTTTTCCAAACATCTTCAAAGAGATATTGTAATTGTGTACGTCATTCGAGCATAAATGGTGGAAATTCCCATTATATTTTCCGCTTTTCAAAATTACATCAGTTAGCTTCCAAATTTCCATGATATTATCAGCACTCAAACGTGAATTATGAAAATAATCGATTGTTCTCACCTGCTCTTCCTCAAGAATGTGACCTACTAGATAAATATTTTCTCAAACAAGTCCTCATCAAAAATCATTCTACCTCTCGAAATATAATCTTTATTATTAAAAAAAAAATGGGATGGGCTTTTCCTGCACTAAAATTCCTATTTTCCTCCATATCTTGCCAAGCCCTTAAAATCTCAAAATAAAATTGTCGTGCTTTTAAATTTAATAATTTAACATCGTAATTACAAAGCTTCCAGCCTATATTTCTTTCCCCATAAAGTAACCGTTTTAACCACATTACTCTTTGAGTTTTCACGAATAAATCAAAATCTATCATCCTTAAGCCGCCATCTCCGTAGTCCTGGTCACAAATGTCTCTCTTAATTCTGTCTTTACCGTTCCATATAAATTCAAAACAAATTTTCTTGATACCTGTTACTACCCACTTTGGAACAACTAATGATGACGAAACATAGTTAAGTTTTGACAAGGCATATGTTCTAAGCAAATGTACTTTCCCCATTATTGTCACGTCTCTCTGTTTTAACCGCGGTGATTATATGGATTCGTTCATTAAATTACGGGGGGGGGGGTAGATATTCAAATGTACTAAATAATGAATAATATTTAGTTAAATTTTCAATAAAACAGATAGACTTATTAAAGGAAATAAATAATTTGATGACTAGCTGTATTTACTATTTTGTTAAATAAGTAGATCTATCGTAAATTTTTCCTCTCTCCTTTTTCATTTCAACCTACGCATAGTGGATCGCGCGATCAGCTGGTCGATTTTTATTGTACAACACGTCAAACGTTAGGCACATGTGAATAATAAATATTCATAAATTCTCTCGAATTGTCTACTCTGATTGGTGTATCGGATTCGAACGGGCGGTTTGGGCGCCTTTCTCGGTAAGCTACTTTGCATCTAATTATCTACCCATTCGGTAGCGAAAATATAATACAGAACAAAAGAAATAAACTACAACAACCACTCAGGTTAGTAAGGCCTTGGTGCTGACGAACCTCCGGCCACGTGCGATTAGTCTATGTATTCAGGCGCGTTTGGGAAATAACAGCACCAAGTGCCTTGGCTAAAGGCTATTCATAACACAACTACTAATTCCGTTATACATAGTTTTAACCCAAGAACAAAAATACTGTCCAAGCCCAAATAATTCTAATACTTTGAAAAGAAAGCTATGTGAGACAGAGTCAAAAGCCTTTTGGAAATCGACTGCTATAAGGAAAATCTCTTCCTCACAGTAATTGTTACAGTGAAAAATTACATCATCTATCAAACGTATAGCTTCACCAATGTGTCTTCATTTATATAGCCAACTTGATCAGGAGAAATGATGTCATTCAAAACGTCCTTTATTCGTTTTGCCATTATCTTTGCGATTATCTTATAGTCAGTGTTTAACAATGTGATTGGTCTATAGTTTTTAGCATATAAAGTGATTTTACTATCTTTTTCAATTAATGTTTTAACACCTTGTTTTTGAGAGGTCGATAAACAACCCTTTTCAAATGCTTCGTTTAAGACATCTACCAGTAACCCTCCTAAAAGCAGCCAAAATGCAAGATAAAATTCTACAGTAAACCCGTCGTTTCCAGGATATTTGTTAAGTTTCATACTTTGTAGCGCTTTATAACATTCTTCTTTGGTAATTTTTCCTTCACAGGTATTCATACTTTCAACACTTAGGTGCGGTAAGTCTCTACAGAACACACTGTTAGCTTTTAAGTCAACCTCTATATTTGAATTTCCTGAATAAAAATTTTCGTAAAACTCTCTAAGTATTAACCTTATTTCTTTCATTTCTTTCACTACTTCCCCATTGTCATTGATCAGTTCCCTTATTACAGTTTTCTTTTTATTGGAGCGAAGTAACTGTTCAAAGTATTCTTTATTATGTTCACCCTCTTCATACCAAACCGCTCTAGACCTTACCTTGAGCCCATCTACTGACTCATCATATAATTTCTTTAACTGACCTTTTTTAGCTTCTATATTTTTGATAACTTGAAGGACTATTAGGAGATTGCATTAGATCTTCCTCGAGTGATGTTATTTCTTTTTCAAGTTTTTGTATATTGAGTCTCCTCTCTTTCGATTTCTTTTTAGAAAAAAATCGATGCATAATATCTCATTTTCATTTTAAGAAAGTCCCAAAAGGAAGATTTGGTATTAAATTCCTTCAACCACTTCATTTTTATCACTCTGACTTCCTCACACATTCCTTGTATAAAAGCTTTATCTAAACATAAACTATTGTTAAATTTCCAATAAGATGTACCATACCTTTCATTAAATCGAAAAGGTTTCAGTTCTAAAAGAATTGCTGAATGATCAGGAGCTATTGAAGTAATAATGTCACATGCACTTATCTTACCCTCTAAACTTTTTGAAATAAACCAGTAGTCAAGACGACTTTGCACAAGAGGAGTATTCTGTCTAAAAGTAAATTTCTTTCTTGTTGGATTCTGTTTCCTCCATATATCAATCAATTCAAGTTTACTTATAAAAATATCTAGCTGGTTCACGAAATTTGTTTTAACATTCACACTAGTCCCCATGTAATCTAGGTCTTTATTAAATATTACATTAAAATCTCTCCCTAAAATAAGCGAATAATTTTGAGAGTATAAGTCTGAGTGACACTTGTCCGAATTCTCCAAAAATTAATTTGTTGATGTACTTTATCTCTAGTTGGAAGATAAACATTTCCCATCTGTACCCTAATAACTCCCCCTTTCAAAAGCACGAAATGTCCACCATCATCTTTGACTACCTGATCAATCTTAAAATTTATTCCTGGTTTAGAATTTAGAAAAATAAGAACGCCTTTGCTATGATTTGACCCATGGCTAAAAATCATCTGCCCTTCCCATTCCCTTCGCCACTCCCTCTCAACGTCGTAGGTACTGTAAGTTTCCTGCAACAAAACTACATCCCCATTCCTCATTCTGACCCATCCAAAAATTGTTTTACTTTTACTTCTATCCCTCATACCATATATACACGACTGGAGAGATATAGGAAATGCAAAATGAAGAAAAAACATCATTAATAGTAATCAATGACCCGTAACAGCACAAGCTACATATATGACCAATTCTATGAATAAACCTCAACCTGATTAAAGAACAGCAGGAATGAAGGCAGTATCCAACACATTCAACATTACACCCTCACACACGCAGACAAGCCCACTCTCCCATATCCTACCCCTGCCCAAATCCCAAATGTAGAAAAACGATCTACCATATGCCAAAACAGATATGCAAATTTCGAGGCCCCTCCCATCGTTGATAGTCTTCTTAAAGAGGAAAATGATAGAACGCTCGTCTGCTTAATAGGATACCCCATCACATTCTAAGGAAAGAAAATAAATGAGAGAAAAAAATAAGGGGGAAAAATTGGTAAAATTTTCTCTGTATAGGGTAAAAAACCAATTTAAAGAGAGAGTGCCAATGAGAGAGCACATGGCCGAATTTTAGTTCAAATATTTACATATAAGTATGTATACCTTCATTAGCTTCAAAGGAAAGACATGCAAAACAAAAGAGAAAAGAAAGGAAAGAAGGGAAAACAATGATATTTAAGGTCTATTTCTATGCACTGCAGAAAAAAAAATAGTTGTATGCTTATACTTTTTTTTTCTGTTCTGCTGTTAAACATATATAGATATACAAGTCATGTAATGCGAAACTCGGAGTATACATGACTTGTATATCTATATATGTTTAACAGCAGAACAGAAAAAAAAAGTATAAGCAAACAACTAACTTTTTTTTTTTCAGTGCATAGAAATAGACCTTAAATATCATTGTTTTCCCTTCTTTCCTTTCTTTTCTCTTTTGTTTTGCATTTCTTTTCACTTAACTTTCCACTTTTGTCTTTGCATTAACTTTTGAATATCTACTGGTAAAATTAACTTGATCTTCTTTCTTGTTTTTAGTATCAGACAACAGAGGAAAAGAAAAAGAGAGAAAAAAGTAGATAGGTGTTATATACTTCAGATATCGTTTCCCTTATCATCTCGAGACATCTAGGGCCTAAGACCAGCTGGGGACGAGTTCATTTTAAAAGCATATCTCGCCCTCCTGCCGTCAAGACCCTTCAACCATTCAGCAATTCCAGCTAACAAAGGGCCGGTGACGAGGTCAAAAAAACAACCATGTACTCGCCGCCTTCCAGCTCTTGCGGACCAATCATAGCTGAGGAAGCAGCACACGTCATGGTTCATGGCTTCGTCAACCCAATCATGCGAAATCCTCATCTCCTATCCTTAGAAAAAAAAAGAACCCACTAAAACTAAATTCTCTATGCATTGTTTCGCAGACATGTCAGCTTTTCATCCATAACATCAAAATATAGTCCCTGGAATCTATGCACACGTTAAGAGGCTTTCTATTTTATCATGGGATGCTGGACAAATTCGTTTATCCCTCAAACATAATGCCCCCGACGACACAATATATATATATATATATATATATATATATATATATATGTCATTCATGTATGTAGGAAGGTCGGAGTAAGACTCCTCATTTAATTATAAAAAGGTGCTTTCAATGACCTAATTTCACCAGGACACCCATTTTCTAAGGAATATCAATCAGGCTTACATTCTTCAAATCAATGAAAATTCATGTTTACAATAGTACGTAATGACTACTAAAATATGTTCACCCTGCTTTCCTAAATTTTTTGACTATCAAGAAGTACATTTGTAATACAAAGAATTAGATCAGTGATGGGGGACAAGAGAGTACTGACCTTTTCCTAACATTTAAAAGCAGATTCCATTTTCAAACCCTCCCTCATTTGTTGGTGAGGTACTCCTATTCACCCATAGTTGTTTGTATTTTTGTTTTGCTATTGAGCAAACTTCATTCAGACACACCTCCCGTATTAGTTGGTGAAGTATTAATTTCATACCATAGACTTTTTAGTGACGCAAAGATAATCCTAATGCAAATGAGGGTCAGTGATAGGAACCAAGAGAGTACTGACATCTTTTTTACAGACTTCATTCAGAAACATCTCCCTCATTGGTGGGTGAGGTATTCCTATGCCCCCTAGTTTTATGATTATGTAATTCAACAGTGACATTACCATTTCAAAAGTTCAGAGGTGTAGTCATATCGTCCGTTCTACCCCTTTTCTTTATCGTTGCAAATACCATTTTCTTTCAGTACTCGGTAAACACAAAGCTAACAACTTTTAAAAGGAATGTCCACGCCCATTTCTCAATAGAGATGTTTTTCTTTCCTAGTCCTAAACCCAGGAAACTTAAAGGCGTTGCAATATTTTACCCTTGTCAGGTATTATACCTATGTTCCTATAAAACCAAATAATGCAGATAAAATAGGTTTGTATAATGAGCTGACATTTCCTCAACTTGAAAATGATATACCAAACCAGAGTGATCTTTATCATTCAACCAACAAATTATGTAATGTGTAAAAGAATCTATTTTGGGGATAAAAAAAAAAAAAAAAAAAAAAAAAAACAGAAAACAGATGAATCTTCGACCTGGCGTGGTCGAACTTTATGCCTCCGCCATTACCAAATCAGAAATAAATGGCACTTCATGTTGATTTATTTTCATTTATACAATGACATCTTTGACCTTGACCTTTGACCTTGTGACCCCCAAATCTAATGAGAACATTGCCCTTTCCATATGCATACATGAGCCAAGTTTGTTGAAGCGTCAAATGGTTACCGAGTTATTACAAGAACGAACCATTTCTATGTACATCATGACCTCTATGACCTTTGACCTTTGACCTTGTGACTCCCAAATCTAATCAGATCATTGTCCCTTCCATGTGCATACATGAGCCGAGTCTGAAGCCAATCTGTCAAATGGTTCTTAAGTTATCGCCAGAACGAGCCATTTTTATGTGTATTATTACCTCTATGACCTTGACCTTAGACCTTGAGTCTCCACAATCTAATCAGATCATTGTCCCTCCCATATGCACACACGAGCCAAGTTTGCAGTTGATCTGTCAAACGGTTCTTAAGTTATCGCGAGAACGAAAACGAGACAGACGGACGGACGGACGGACGGACGGACGGACGACCCGAATACATAATGCCTCCGGCAACCACCTACGGTGGGCGGAGGCATAAAAACAACGACAACACCTTGCTCTTCCTTTACTCTTTACCATAGGTCGATAGAAATTTGCACATAAATTAGGCTCACTCCGACATTATGGATATTGTTCACTTTAAAATAGGACTCCACACGTATGACCAAATCCCAGTTTTCATCTTACAGCACTCAATAAACATATTGCTCATAATTTGAAAGGCCAAAGGCCTCTATCTTATTAAAAGTAAAGGAAACGAACGAAAAAAAGTTAAACTTTTCTTCCTCGTCTTAAACTCAGGAATTAAAAACACTGCAATAGTTTTATCGATGCCTTAAACTGAGATGACCAACCTGAAGCATTTTTAGATACAGACTTATAAGATACCTTCACATAATTCTTCACCTTTACCGAAGCTATACATTGACACAAAGCATTTCTATATAGGCCAATTTCACCTCCGGTTTATGTCCCGATATTGTTCCATTTACTTTATTCTAGATCAATAAAATAAAGCATGGATACATGGGTAGATGAGGTAAGACAATGGTCATGTCTGACGGATGAAGGTATGATGTAATTTTGTAATTTCTATGGTTTTTCAACTTAGTTTGTCAGTAAAAGTTCGATTGCAGCATAGAAGCCGTAGTAAACGGGAGCCCTAAATCTTACCCTGTTTACAAAGTCAAGTTTTCACTCATTAAAACTTTACGCAAAGTACATAATGATAATGTTTCTTGACTTAAAAGTCCCTTCTGTTGATGTTTTTACCCACTGGCGACGAATTCCTTCACACTGCTTACGGAAACCTGTGTAGGGAGTACGGCTTCTCACACAAACAGGCTTCATGTGTCAAAAGCGAGTGAATTTCGCACTCAGTTAGCTTCCAATTTTTAAACTTTCTCTAATCCTTGTGGCATTTGAACACCGCACAGCTGCGACCTGAACTTCCCTGATAATTTCTCATTGCAAATATTAAAATAAATCTGCATATACTGGTCAAAATAGACAAAAAATCGAACGAATGTACATAACGCGCTATTGACTTGTGTACTATAAAAGTTGGAGCGCCCACCGCAGTATGTCGAACGGTGTCGAACAGTCTGCTGCCCTCTTGCGTTGTGAAATTGGTCTATAGTAGAAAATATGCTCAAAATGTTAAAATAGTGTCTGTTGTTTCTATGTTTTTGTTTTTCTTCTACCATTTTCCTCTTAGTCGAAACATCATAAGTTTCATTATTTCTCGTAATCAGTGATATTACGATTTCCTTCTTTCCTGTAGCATTCAATGAACATTGCTTATACCTTGAAAGGCTAAAAGCCTCTACCTTATTAAAAGGCGAAGGAAAGGGGAAAAAAAGAGTTAAATTTTCGTTCCTCGTCTTAATTTCTTAAACTCAGGAGTTAAGGACATTGCAATAGTTTTATCGATGCCTCCAATTGAGATGACCAACTTGGAACACAATTTATAGACAGAATAAGAAAATAATTTCACATAATTTTTCACCTTTACCAAAGTTATACACTGACTCAGAACATTTCTATAGTATAAAATATGCTCAAAACGTGAAAGCATGTCTTTTGTTTCTATGTTGTCGTTTTTCTTCCACCTTTTTCCTCTTAGTCAAAACGTCATAAATTTCATTATATCTTGTTTATCGGTGATATTACAATTTTCTTGATACAGCATTCAATGAACACATCTATTTTATCAAAAATTGAAGGGAAGAGAGAGAGAGAGAGAAAAAAAAATCCTTCCTCGTCTTAAACATGTTAAACTTATGAATTAAAGGCATTGCAGTAGTTTTGTCGATGCCTCAAATTGAGATGACCAAATTGGAACAATTTTTTTTTATAGACAAACTAAGAAATATCTTCACATAATTTTCATCTTTACCCGAATTATGCACTAAAAACACAAGCATTTCTATAGTAGAAATATGCTCAAAACATTTAAAGTGTATATGTCTCTTGTTTCTATGCTTTTTTCTTTTACCTTTTCCCTCTAAGTCAAAACGTCATACGTTTCATTACATTTGTTGTTGTTTTTTTTTACAATTTTCCTCTTGCAGTCTTCAGTGTACACATTGCTCATACTTAAAAAGGCTCTCCTCTATCTTAATAAAGGGTGAAGAAAAGAAGGAAAAAAACGTTAAATTTTCGTTCCACGTCTAAAACTCAGGAATTAAAGGCATTGCAATAGTCTTATCGATACCTCAAATTGAAATAACCAACTTCTAAAAACAATTTATGGACAGACTAAGAAAATATCTTAACATAATTATTCACCTTTTAAACAAAGTTATAAACTGACACAAGCATTTCTATAGTCGAAAAAAAATGCACAAAACGTGGAAATATGTCTCTTGTTTCTATTCTGTTCTTTTTCTTCTTCATTTTTCCTCTTTGTCTTTCTGTCCTCAGACCTTCTTGCCGTTCTTTCTTATTACTTTACTGGTGTACGTTTACCTCCATAATTTAAAATCACACTATAATTTACCACCACCACCAAAAAAAAGGGCAAATCATTCGCTATTTTCCTCATCCACACGACGACTACATACGATGATTTGAGCAGACCGAATACGAACAAAACGGACAAATTTCACAACCACACTTTCCTTGGATTTTCGACATCATCTGATAGTCGTATGTGACAATATGTGACCAAAATATTTTCTTCAAATCTTTCCGGCTTAAAATAAGGTGTCAAAACTGCGCTTCGGCAATTCTTGATGATTTTTTTGTCGCTATTCACAATTCCATTAAGTTATGCTCTGCGGCTCCTGCTGTATCTCCTAATCCATCTTCCTCAGTGGCTGGCCCCGCAGCTCCCTCGGTGATTCTCGCTGTGGCTACCGATGTAGCTCCTTCACTAAAACTCACTGTGGCTGCTATGACTGGCGCTGTGACTCCCGCATTGGTTGCGGAGTAGATCTTGGATTTGCTGTCGGGATCCTCGTTGCCAATGGCTTAATTCTAGCACCTTCTCTTTCTCCTAGTTTGCGTTCGGACTCCCGGCCAAATGCTTCCTGTTGGTTAGGCGGCGTGTACACGTTACTGATAAGGAGCTTTGCTGGGTCAGCCCGTGAGAAAAAGGTTAACTTTCCCATACGCTGTGCTACTTTCAAGGCAGCAATTTGTGCCTGCCGTGCCTCTCTCACCCTCTTCGGCAGATCATCTAGAATGAACATATTTGTCCCTTTTAAGTTTTTTTGCGCGCTGTTGTACTAATACTTTGTCCGTATATTTTGACAAAGCGTGCTTTAATAGCTTGTGGTCTCCCTCTTGCTGCACTAGCGCTCCCAGACAGACGCTGAACTCGCTGATATTCAAACTTATCTGCAAGCTCGGTTGGGATTTTAAGTTTCTCCACATGTAGGTCTCGGAGAATCTGCTTAACGTCTTCGTTTGGCACTTCTGGAATCCCGTTGTAAATCAAGTTCTCCCTTGCAACATGGGTGCTCAGCTTGTCTATTTCCTCTTGTAGCAAGTTTTCCTTTGCTCTTAGGTTCCCTTCTATGTGGTCTACTTTCACTTTCACTTCCTGTGAATCCTCTCTTTGGAATTCTACACTCCCCTTCAGATCATCTATCGTTTCTTCTATTTTTCTCAAACGCTGTCCAAATGTATTCTGTATAAGATTCAATCTGGCGTCAATTTTCTCCCACTGGTTATCCAAGAGTATGCGGATCGAAGGTAACAAGCTAGTGTCCGGGCTGGGCAGCGTGCCCGACCTTGTACGTTTCGATGCAGACTTCCCTCCTTTACTAGTGTGATTGGCCATATTTCTGCACGTGTTATGTAGTTAAAGATGAGAGAGGCCATCAAAACACGTCCTACACCTTCGAGCACATATCGAACACCCCATACACATACCCTCACGCACACACACATACACACGCAGATGCACCCACACCCATGGCAAATGTTTATGACTAATGGAAACGTACAAAGAATACACTTCACTTTGATGTATGCAAATTTAATGATCAAAACTTGTTGTTATTATTAGAATTTACAGTTAGTGATCAAGTTGAAAGGTGTAATCTTCGACACAGTCAGCCCTTACCAAAGAGGTCTGTTTCTAAATATTTCGAACAAAATATGTGATCTGACTATAGCTTGAAAGAACTGTCTTGAGGGGAAAAAAAGGATTACCCGGTATGGTTGGTTTAGGGATGAACACATCCTTATAACAATCTTGAAGAAATTTGTCTTCGAACTGGTAAGCAGTGTCTGCATCTCACTATTGCAAGAAGTTTTGATCAGTTCCACTTTCATTTGATGTTGTAATTTGTGTTGTTTGCCGCGCTTTTCAGTCACCCCCTAATCATGGAATGGTTCATGCCTAGTCCCCATATCAAACACCATAACCTTGTGCTATTGCTTGACAAAAGATTTTGGTGTGAAATCCAGGCGCCACATCGTCCCATCGTCTCCAAAATACAATCAATGCATCCTGGGACGTTTACAAGGGAACTCATTCTTAACCTAACGAAAACAAGAAAACTACTAGTATAAAGATCTAAAAATATATCGTGTTGAACAAAAGTTGCAAAACAGGTATCATTTTCACCCACTGCGTGCGCCATATAGTGTAATACGGCACTTTATCTGTATTCTGTGGATCAGCCGATTTCGCTATTTAAAGTGTAAATTCATAGCTGGAATTTTTTCATTATGATTATGAAATTATTATTTCAATGATAATGTGATATTTGCGTCAGGGAACCTGACTTACAAGTTTTGCTTGTTTTTTAAGGTTTATTGCACAACGAACATGACGAACATTTATATATGGATTTTCTTTGCAATCTTTGCGATCTATACAGAACTTAGGGAGAGATATATATTTTTTAATAACAAACTAATTGTTGGTTTCCAGTAGTCATAATTAATTTGCAAAGTAAAGCCTTAGAATATTTATTTGTTGTTATTGTGAAAATAAATGAAATGGGTGAAATTATCTGCATTTAATCAAGTGCATAAACAAGAGTAATAAGAAAGCTTACACATCCATTAGAGAAGAACATTCCCGATCTTTCTGCGTATTCTGTGATTGAAAAATAATGCAGGCCCTTAGGAAAGTAGAGAGCAGAAAGCTCCCCCCCCCCCTCCCCTAATGTATAACAGAGGTTGTCAGTTTACACGATCTTTAATATTGTTATCAACCTTTTGAAGAAAAAAAGTAAAATCATCTTGGACGTTGTCTTCAGCATCCTGTTGGACATCCTTTTCGAGATCTTTCACATCCTTTTATTGAGATCACCATGTCCTTTTTCTTGTGCCTGAATCACGTAGGAATTCTAATTTGGATGTACACGTACATAAGTCCTTCCGGAAACTATTTTCATATTTGTGAATACAAACAGTATTTCGCCAACCACTTATTGCCAGACTAATTTAAAGACATCGGTTAACATTGTTATGATTTCTTTCAAAAATCTTGTTTTTTTTACCTGAAAATTAGATAAAGATAAGGGTTATAGTGTAAAAATACCAGTCTGAAAGTTTCAAAGTATGTTATATACAGAGGAAGTATTTTTAAATATCAAAAATGTGAACCAATGTTTGAAAAAATATACGAGGGTCGGTTGCACAGAAAAGACAAAAGGAGTGCGCATGCGCGTATGACTCACCTTACCGTACTGTGAGTATTGGCGTATCACGCGGCGGGAGGCACATAGCGGCATTTTCAAATTCAAGCCAAATGGTCCTCTTAGTGATTGTCTCGTGAGACGAAGGGTAATAAAATGGCCGTTTGCGTCAATAATCCTACATCCTTATAACTATCTTGACGAAATTTGTCTTAGATCTGGTAAGCAATGTCTGCATCTCACCATGGCAAGAATTTTGATCAGTTGCACTGTTATTTGATGTTATAATTTATGTTGTTTGCCGTGCTTTTCAGTCACCCCCTAATCATGGAATGGTTCATGCCAAGTCCCCATATCAAGCACCATAACCTTGTGCTATTGCTTGACAAAAGATTTTGGTGTGAAATCCAGGCGCCACATCGTCCCATCGTCTCCAAAATACAATCAATGCATCCTGGGACGTTTACATGGGAACTCATTTTAAACCTAACGAAAACAAGAAACCTATTGTATAAAGATCTAAAAATATATCGCGTTGAACAACAGTTGCAAAACAGATGTCATTTTCACCCATTGCGTGTGCTGTATAGTGTAATACGGCACTTTATCTGTATTCAGTGGATGAGCCGATTTCGCTATTTAAAGTGTAAATTCATAGCTGGATTTTTCGTTATTATGATTATGAAATTATTATTTCAATGATAGTGTGATATTTGCGTCAGGGAAACTGAATTACAAGTTTTGCTTGTTTTTAAGGTTTATTGCACAACGAACATTTATATATGGATTTTCGTTAAAATGAAATGCGATCTATACCGAACTTAGGTAGAGATATATTTGTTTTAATCCCAAACTAATTGGTGGTTTCCAGTGGTCATAATCAATTTGCAAAGTGAAAGCCTTTGAATATTTATTTCTTGTTATTATGAAAATAAATGCAATGGGTGAAATTAACTGGATTTAATCAATTGCATAAATAAAGATCTTTAATATTGTTATTAACCTTTCGAAGAAAAAAAGTGAAATCGTCTTGGACGTTGTCTTCAGCATCCTGTTGGACATCCTTTTCGAGATCTTTCACATCGTTTTACTGAGATCACCATGTCCTTTTTCTAGTGCCTGAATCACGCAGGAATTCTAATTTGGATGTACACGTGCATAAGCCCTTCTGGAAACTATTTTCATATTTGGGAATACAAACAGTATTTCGCCAACCACTTATTGCCCGACTAATTTAAATACATTGGTTAACATTGTTATGATTTTAAAACAAATCTTGTTTTGTTACTTGAAAATGGGATAAAGATAAGGGCTATAGTTTAGAAATACCAGTCTGAAAATTTCAAAGAAAGATATTCACAGGAAGTATTTTTTAATATCAAAAATGTGAACCAATGTTTGAAAAAACATACGAGGGTCGGTTGCACAGAATAGACATAAGGAGTGTGCATGCGCTTATGACTCACCTTACCGTGTTGTGTGTATTGGCGTATCACGTGGCGGGAGGCACATAGCGGTATTTGAAATTCAAGCAAAGTGGTCCTCTTAGTGTTTGTCTCGAGAGATGAAGGATAATAAAATCGCCGTTCGCGTCTAACTTACACTTTTTCATTCCAAATTATGGTTGGTTTCAGGGTTTTTGAATACAAATACAAGTACTCTTACACATGTTTCATCTCAGTTTGAATTTTTTTTTTAAATCAGCTACTCACAAAGTTAGCCAATGTCTCTAAATTCACTCCATGATAATTAGGGAGCGAATTGGCTCAGTTGGTAAAGCGTCTGCCTTTCGAACCAAAAGACCGTGGGTTCGAGTCCAGCCAAGGCGGATGACTGAAGCCTACGTTGTGTGTTATCGTGCCCCTCCCTGTTTCATAGACGCAGGCTATGCTACAGTGGAAAACACTCCGTCCCTCGGATAGGACGTTAAATGGAGGTCCCGTGTAAAGGAGAGTCACCACCTTTGCACGTTAAAGATCCCACTGCACTATTCGTATAAGAGTAGGGGGAAACCCCGGTGTATGTGGTCCACCTGCACACCCCCAATCAGTGATATCGGGAGGAGAGACCTGAGGGTTACAGTGATTCAGTTCGCTTTTCCCCTCCCAGGTACAGGTGACGCCGAACCATTAATAATAGGAATCAAAGAGAATTTTACAACTAGTGCCTTATTTACCCACTTCCAAAGGAAATTCTGAAGGTAGCCTGTACAAAGCCTATGGGAATGAATATATATTTATTAGTTAACAGGTTATTGTAAGCCCTCGAAACTTTACGTCAGTTTTTTTTTCTTTTTTTTTCTTTTAGATGATATTATCAGTGAGAGTTTTCTTTCATTCTTGAATGAAATATAAAAAAGGAATGTAAAAAGAATTTAGATATCCAGCCGGGTATCTAGATTCCGATAACGGCAATCTGGAGTACACATATTAAAATAAAGTTACTGGCTCCTCCAAGTAATTCTTTTTTTAATAGTGGCAGAACAAGAGTTACTTTCGCACTTGCAACTGTATGTTTTTAAATGACAATCATGCCAATAGAAATGATAGAATGACTTATGCGATAGAGATAATTCAAAGGGAATGAATCCATTGAAGGTACGCTTTATTGATCGGCTAATTATTATTTATTTTTTTACACAATTTCAAGAATGTGTATAAAAGATTAAGCAACAAATAATGCCCAACCTCAGAAAGAATTGTCGTAAGCCCGCTTAGAAAGAAAACAGAATTATACCTCTCAGAACACTGGGTAAAATTTCGTTGGGTACAAACTGATTGGTTATGAATCGTCCAATGTTGGGCAAGTTGAGCAAATAACCTTTAATACGTGGTTGGTTAAAAACGTTTTGCTTTTCATTTTGGGTAAAATACAGATTGGGTAGAATTAAATCCCAACATTCGTTAAAACATTAAGATTTTTTAACCAACCTTCAGATAAAACCCTTTCCCACACCGATCGGCTTGTGTCTTTTTTTTTAAAAATTATTATTCCGTTATTATCTTCCTGAATAAAGGTTGCTCATTGCGACCTACGACTTGCCTAATGGCTGCCAGACAAAGCAACAACTATATGTATGCAAAATGGATTCCAAGCGTATAATGCTTATACATATCAGGTGCATTAAATACTTTGTTACTTGCGGATCAGGGAAGAATCATGCATAATTAAGAAAACATTATAGCATGATGTACTATTGCGTATTGCCGTAATATCCGTAATCTTCATGCTCCTCCACAAAGATCTACCACTACTGTTTCAAAGGTTCCTCGCGTGTAAGCCTATACAACGGAAGCATCTTTATTTACGTTACAAAAAACAGAGGCTCTTGATCATATTTGAAGGCACATTCTCAAAAATGATTTGAAGGAGTGGAAACTGGTGGACACATTTGGGAGATGATTACTGTGTCAATAAAAAGACAATGGTCGGAAGAAGGACTTTGAATTTCGGACTGGAAGAATTACATCGTCATAACGAAATCTTGTTTAATCCGTGCTCGTTGTAACGGGATTAGACTATTCAAGCATTACCCAAGTGTTCCCTATAAGGAGCTTGGATTACCCAATAATTAGTTAAATATTCAATCAAACTATGGTTTAAATTGATTACAATGGATTGCCCAACCATTTTGGTTTTACCAGCTAATGGTTAAAAATTTGCCCAACATTAACCAACAGTTGGTTAAGACATTGAACCGACCATTGGCTATGAGGAGCCTGGATTAAGCAATAATCAGTTAAATATTTAACAAACCTTTGGGTAAAATTGATTATAATGAATTGCCCAACCATTTTGGTTTAACCAGTTAATGGTTAAAAATTGGCCCAACATAATAGCCCAACTAGTTGGAACAAATTATATTAACCAACAGTTGGTCAAGATATTTAAAGGAAAATTCAATCCAGAGATCAGTGTGCTTCCAGTGAATGAAGAAGAACAAGAAGAGTAAATAGTGAAAGTTTGAGCAAAATCGGACAAAGCGTTCAAGAGTTACGAACTTTTAAAGTTTTAGTAAATCCTTATTATGGTGGTCCTTGAGTTGGGAATTTTGCCAGCATCTGTGATGTCATCTTGGACAACTCTCTATTCATTTTGTACATAGAATTTCACATTTTCTTCATTGATCAAGAAAAGTTTTAAAAAAATGTTGATTTATTGTTTGAGTATGACATGGATACATCAATTCTGCAAGCATTTTGAGAAGAATTATGTTGATTCCTGACTTGAAATTTCATATAAATCAATTTTTAAAAAATGTACAAAATGAATGGAGAGTTGTCCACCATGACATCACAGATGCTGGCAAAGTTGCCAGCTCAAGGATCTCCATAATAGTGATGTACTGAAACTATCAAAATTCATAACTCTTGAACAGATTGTCCGATTTTGCTCAAACTTTCACTGTTTACTCTTCTTGGTCATCTCCATTCACTAAGGGCTCACTGGTTCGATTTTCCTTTAACCAACCACTAGTTAAACTGTTAACCAACCTTAACTGATTAAAGTTTAACAAACTGCTGGGCTGTCCCCTAGTGCAGCGCTTCTCAGCTGGTGGTCCGCGGCCCACTGGTGGGCCGCGTGATCAGTCCAAAATATATTGGAAAAACCCTTGAATTCGGCTTTATTTTTAACATCAAATTGAACTGAATTTATTGAACATATTCAAATAAAATCAATAGTTGTGGATTATCGTCAATGCAATGTGCTAAAATTTCGAAGATTTCTCACAATGAGGGAGGGGGGGGGGTATTATATCAATCTTTCATTATTTTATTGTAACCATATATGTAGGTTTGTTTTTGTAATGTAATGTAGGTAACGTACACTATGAACATGAAGGACAAAGAAAGCGGACAAAATAAACAACCTCTCATTCTACCCTTCACAATGGTTCTGGTAGTCAAAAGAACATCCCTTCACAGCTATTATGTTTAATCATGTATTTCCAGATAAACTGTTCCACATATTTTAAACAATAGCAGTGAAGGGATGTTCTTTTGACTACCAGAACCATTGCGAAGGGTAGAATGAGGGGTTGTTTATTTTTTCCGCTTTCTTGGTCCGTCATGTTCATAGTGGTAGCGGTCCAGATAATTACCACAGAATTCGTTCTCTATTTTCTTTTGTCATTTTAATTTTTTTCTCATTGAGATTCTGTGAGGTGAGCCTCAAAATATTATCACGAATGAAGGTGGGCCTCGAAAAAAATTTGATAGCCAAAGTGGGCCTAGATGTAAAAAAGGTTGAGAAGCACTCTGAATACATGGTTGGTTAATATCATTTGATCCAACTAGTTGGGCAAAGTTTGAACTATTAATTGGTCATTTATAATCTACCATATTTCTCCTGTATGTTTAGTATCATAAAATAGTGTGCCAATTTCTCCTTAAAAGGATTCCAAATTTGTTATGTTTTTCAAGTCAAGGAATATGCAGTACATCGAAATTGGGGCAAAGTCGAATGTAAAAAGTTTCAACATATACTAGTTTCACCGGGAAAATCCTATTTGGAAATGTCGAGGAGAGCGCAGCGAATTTGGAATGCCATTTTTGAAGCGGAGAGGGGTTGCGTGTGTATGTGTGTGTGTGGGGGATGCTCTTTTGTCTGTCTTTGACTTCACTATCAGAACTTTGTATTCCACTCAATTATGATGCCGGGTCGCTGCCAGGACTTAGTCAAAATCGGACTACAAGGCTTTTTTTGAGTAATGCAGCTTCCAGTTGCGCCTTTGCCCGGTATTTTTTTTTCTCAATATTTTGCTCACTTGGGCAAGATGCTTTGGAAAGCTGTTGATGACCAAACAGTAGCATATTTTGCTTGGCATGTCTCCATTGAGTATAAATTTTATTTTGAGATTCTTTAGAATTTGTCATTCATGGCTGACCCGTTGAACAATAGCCACACAGAGACGAACAATTTTTTTTTTTTTAAATGAATAAAAAATAAAAACGAACTTTTATGTAAAAAAAAAAGAAAAAAGAGAGAGAGAGAAAAAAAAATGCTCTGCATGACAACACCTGTGAATTTTGCAACTTAAAGTTTTGGCCATAGACCTTATTGTGATGCACATCTCATTCCATGACAGCAAATCATAACAAGTACGTTATCATAAAAAGAAACATAAACCCAATTTGTAACACTACAAATCAAAGTGATGATTAGGTTTGACAAGAGAGAAATAATCAATCAAATCCAAAGTTCAAAACTTTTTGAGTGGTATATCCTTGTATATTATATACATGTATAGGGACCTATATGCAGTTATTTGGTGTAAAATGTAAAACCCTTTCTCTCATAATCGAATAACTTTACACATGTCTGACGGAAAAAAACAACAACTTTAGTATGAAAAGCTCTGCAGTACCTACACCATCTGATCTGCTGAATCTATGAAATTCTGTTTTACGCGACCGTAAAATGACAAAGGATTAGATGATATTCTTGTGGCGGATACAATTCTATAATATCCAAGTCCTTTGGAAGCGCATAGAGACGTTATATCATAATGTGATATGCGCTATACAAGAACTGCATATTATTATTATTATTATTATTATAGTGGAGGAACCAAAGAAATGAATAATGCAATACTAAATACCAACCTCAGAACCCGGGTTGTGATCTCAGAAAAAAAAAAGAATCATATAAAATCTTGACAGCATACTACTGATATGTGAACAAAGTAATTGAAAGCAAATGTTTTGCTTTTAAAAATCAGTCGAACAAATTTGATGCTTTATCACAAAATACACAATGAAATCATTATGCCGCCTGACTACACAACCATGACAATGTGGAAGCATATTCTACTCATTCTGACTTACAGTAAATATTCCAGTATGTCAGAGGTTATTTCACAGTTCCTATTTTCCATGGACACATACTGTACCTCTTATATTGAACTCATCTTCCCCTAATAAGCAGGAAAAGAGAATAACAGTATCTATGATTATACTGTAGAGAAATGGCCGCAAAATACTCTTAAACTACTGAAATATTACATAAACGGAAAGTTCTTACTTAACTACTTTTGGTCAGCTTTCATGAGGACTGCTTCCCGATGGGTTGATCTCCGGAAGCGACAGGCGACAGGTGCGAGGTTCAGAGAGGATCGTTGTTACGCGTCTTTCTTCCAAACCGGTTAAACACCGCACTGCCTAGTATTCGTCAGTGCATGGGCCATGGTCAGTACAGCTACATGTATCTAGCTGTGCATGATGTATGTACGTGTATGTGTGTATTTTGTACATAATAACTTCTACTGTAATGTAGCAGTTGTATGTGTCTGCTTCGGCGGCCAAATATACAGTCGGACAATGCCGAATGGGGCCAAATCACTAACACTACTTCCCAGTGGCGTAATGAGCCAAAATATTTGGGGGACTCAATCTTTGCGAGGAGCAAAGCGACCAATCCTGAGGGACCGAGCCGGGGATACCCCCCCCCCCAACGATACGGAGCTTTTTCATGTTTTCGACTTAAATATGTGCAATCTGCAAAACCTGAAAAGAAAATTCCAACTTCAGTTCAGTTCAGTTCAATTTTCATTTTTTCTCATTTCCAACAAAAGAAGTAAATATTATGAAAAATAAACATTTGAAGTACAATACATGCAATATGAAACATCAAATTTGATGGCATGTACTATTATGGATAAGCGTGTCATGAATCTACCGACTGGAAAAGGATTTTTTTTTCATGAACTTGGAAACATGCAGCCCAAATAATCTTTGCAAGTTTCAAAGAAACGCCAGCGTTACACGAAATACCTTATTACTTATGACAATAATACAGACAAAGACACTATGAAATAAAAGGGACGAGCATGGAGAGAGTGTGATGCAGTGGGGTACGAGGGTTTCACACCCACAGTGGCGTAGCTAGGATCTCATTTTAGGGGGCGGTAGTGAGCACGCGAAGCGTGTGAATTATTTACTGAGCGCGCGAAGCGCGCTCCTTAGGGGGGAGGGTGCAGGGAGGGGGGAGTTTCCCCCCTCCCGCGCGAAGTGCGGAAGCTCCGACGTTTCTTTGAATTGTTCCTGTCTGCTCCCGCTCTTCTTACGTTCTCTTACCTTTTTCTTTTCTTGCTCCCGCTTTTTTTCCTTGTATTTTTTTCTTTCTTTTTTGTTGGCACCCCCATCGCCCCCTCCCCCCTTGGCTACGCTGGTGCACTCCCAAGGTATAGGAGCTTTTTGCAGTATTGATGGTTTGCAACTCTGTAAAAAAAAACGCTATTTAGGACTACAAACTTAAAGCCCGTGTCTACTTTTGGTAAATCTAAGAATATTCATTATCAAAGTTTGAATCCATTGTCAGATAAACAGATAAAACCAAGTGTTATATCATAAAACACATTAGTATTGATATTATGCGTGTTTTCTGCCTTGCTATGCACGCTATTTGGGAAATTGTGAATGCGTTACTTAACAGCAGAAAGGAGTCTAGGGAGAAATAATGAAATTCGCGTGATATCACGTATATAAAATTGAAAATAAACCATGGTTGAAATTTATTGGAAGGGGGGAGGGCTGGCGCCCCCCGCAAGCCCCCCCCCCCTCCAGTACGCCAGTGCTACTTCCCATCGAGGCGAGAGCCTACTCTCGACTCAGACTTAAACCTAAGCATCGTATTGAAACATCCTTTCCAAATGGGAGAGTTAAAATGATTACTTAGGTATAGGGGGGAGGGTGCAGGGAGGGGGGGGGGTTTCCCCCCTCCCGCGCGAAGTGCGGAAGCTCCGACGTTTCTTTGAATTGTTCCTGTCTGCTCCCGCTCTTCTTACGTTCTCTTACCTTTTTCTTTTCTTGCTCCCGCTTTTTTTCCTTGTATTTTTTTCTTTCTTTTTTGTTTGCGCCCCCATCGCCCCCTCCCCCCTTGGCTACGCTGGTGCACTCCCATGGTATAGGAGCTTTTTGCAGTATTGATGGTTTGCAACTCTGTAAAAAAACGCTATTTAGGACTACAAACTTAAAGCCCGTGTCTGCTTTTGGTAAATCTAAGAATATTCATTATCAAAGTTTGAATCCATTGTCAGATAAACAGTTAAAACCAAGTGTTATATCATAAAACACATTAGTATTGATATTATGCGTGTTTTCTGCCTTGCTATGCACGCTATTTGGGAAATTGTGAATGCGTTACTTAACAGTAGAAAGGAGTCTAGGGAGAAAAAATGAAATTCGCGTGATATCACTAATATAAAATTGAAAATAAACCATGGTTGAAATTTATTGGGGGGGGGGGCTGGCGCCCCCCGCAAGTCCCCCCCCCTCCAGTACGCCAGTGCTACTTCCCATCGAGGCGAGAGCCTACTCTCGAGGCTCTCTACTCAGACTTAAACCTAAGCATCGTATTGAAACATCCTTTCCAAATGGGAGAGTTAAAATGATTACTTAGGTATACATGTATACACAAATAGACATCTTCTCTTGTTGAGCCCTAATTTACATTAACCAATTTTTTAACAAAGCGTACAAGGCAAAATACAATACATTGATCTGGTATATATGAAGAGCTCGGTTTCAAAAGGTACTACATCCATTTTTTATCAAAATGTTTTTTTTTTTGGGGGGGGGGGGGTCTTAATGTACTCAGTTTTAGGAGCTCTTTACACTTATACTTACAAAAAAGCTGAATTTCCAGCGAGAAAGTTGTTAAAAATTACATTTAAAATCAGTTCGGTTTCAAAAGGTACTACATCCATTTTAGTTCGGTTTCAAAAGGTACTACATTCATTCCAATGTCATTATAGTGAATTGATCAATCAGAGAGCAGTATTGACGTGACCCCTCTACTGACACATTTGCATCACAATAGAAGTTGGCTTTTTGGCTTTTGGCTTTCTGTTAAAATCACCAAGCAAATCCGAGGAATACTTTGATAAAGCTCATCATTTTTTGATCAAGCAGTGGAAGGAAATGAAGAACTCATTGACATAACAAACCATCGTAAGAAAAGGACCAGGAATGAAAAGGAGTGGATCAGAGCAAAGGAGAAACGGAGGAGATACAGTGAAGAAAGAAAGTCTGTGGGAGAGAAAAGGGGATCAGTGAAACATGGTGGGTATATTCAACTGCCCCTTCCCTTCTCCTAGTTGGAGAATCCTGTATATGGGCGCTGTCCATTTGTGACCCCTCCCCCATTAGTACCTCTAAACTACTTTATTCAAACATAAAATTTAAAATGAAATGAAACCCTGCACCCTGCGAATTCTGGCCGGATCTTTAAGCTACGTTTACATTATGTTCCCGGCAGGCAATTCAGCCCCGTTTGCCAGAAACACAATGTGCCATGGGCTATTTTTCTCTACATTTATTTTTTGCTACGTTTTGAAAATTTTCCAGTCTGTCACGGTATTCGCCAAATTACGCCATCCATCAAAGTTGTCTCAAATTAAATCTGAAATGTTCAGTTATGGGCTGTCATGAACTTAATGTAAACGTAGGAAATGGCGAGGGGTTCCACCCCCCCCCCGTGACGTACCTGGCATACCTCGTGGGGGGGGGAATTTTCTGACAAGCAAAAAAAAAAAGAAAAAAGAAAGAGGTCAAAGATCGTCGCAATTTTCAGAAGCACTTTCCGTCAAATGTGGTTTTACACTTCTGAAATTCTGTCGGGGGGGGGGGGCACTCTGCCCCCTGCCCCCACAGGCACGTTATTGCCCCTTTCTCCCATGCACGATGGATCCAGGATATTAAAGCGGGCAAAATTTGCTAGAATGCTTATGACAGTTATTCATTCAAAATGTTGGTCAGCAAGGGAGGGGGGGGGGGGGGGTGGGGTGCGTGTTATAGAAGTGCATTTTTTTGTTATTTTGGCTGCTAAATGGGGCGGGGCATTTTCATTAACCTAGGCCCCCTTGACGTCGCAACCCAACCCCATTAAACCCACAGCCAAAAAATTGTTCAGGGTGCAAAGATTAAATTTTCCGAAAGTTAGGCTGTATTCTGAAGTCCAATCAACCCCCTTCCACAGTACAGGACGTTATTTCAAACCATATGCAGTTGCAGATCTTTATTCTTTTAATGTAATATTTACAGGCTGCGAGCTTCCTTTTTTGGAGGGGGGGGGGAGATTATCTTTCTAGATTTTGAACCACCCCTCTTAAATTTTGCAAGTGAGCAAGCATAAAATACGTTTTGTTATAAAAGGCATGGAAAAGGGTGTTATTTTGTCAGGAAAATACATTGTAGGTATCGTAGGCATAGGATATAGGATATCTGCATGATATATTTGGTTACCTCGCTGCCTCGATGTCTCGATTTTGGCACTTTACTGATCCAATATTACCCTGTTTCTAAATATTACGAGTGAATCAAGAGAGGAAAAACCCTCTATTTTGACGATACTCGTCATCCAAATACACGGGCCTCAAATAATTTGAGAATATTCAGTCGCCGAATTTGTTTACGGTCCTAAACCATCTTGTATCTAAATATGATACAAGCAATGTACTTCGTGTCCACATAATCCTAACTCTAACCTAACCTTATTGTTGTCTGTCCAGCTAATGTTAAAGGAGGCTGGATTCCAACCAACCCAAAGAGGCTGAATTTCAACCAACCCAAATCTTTGATTTTTTTTTTTTTTTTTCTGTTGGCAGGATATTTCTCCCTGCCACGTCAGATCTTCTGGCCATGCAACCAAATTAAAGAATTTTATTCAAATCTTTGCTAAGAAAACATGAAGCAATGGGAACGATGGATATCATGAGTGTTTAAAGGTCTAGAACTCCAAACTCTCAGGAAGCAGGCTATTAAATATACAGGTGACCGCGTTAGAAATAGTAGCCAGGAAGCGATGGGTTTAGTGTTAATTTCTATTGGAATACTTTAGAACATGTGTTAATTGTATTTCGAACTAGGTCTTTTCTACCCTTAACTGCTGACCCAAACGAGCTGACGTAAAATAGTTGCAAATTTTCAGTACAAGAGTGAAAGAAATAAAAGTAATTAAACAGCAGAACAAAGCCACAATGATTGACTTTAAATTATCTGCCAGGCTTGTAAGACCAGCACATCCAGTTGTAGAAAAATATCTGGCTACTAAATCATTCCCTGATAACAAACTGGAAATAAAATAATAAAAGTTTCTCAAGTTGACGAAAATGGTTACCAAAAAGTAAACAAAATTGTGTCCTTCTTGTTATCCAAATCATTACAAGGTGCAGTTCAAAAACCTCAGTAAGCTCCATAAATACTAGAAAAGCAAACAAGTTTTCTCAATCATAAGGACGGTCAGTCTGGTTTCCCCACATCACTTACACGCACCTCACAAGGGCAGTCTAGTTTCTGGTTTCAAACCACTTTCCTCAACCTAACAGTAAGCCGTTATGATTTATGTTATTGACCACATCCCAAAAGGCATGAATGAAGGTTTGTGATTGGAGCACTTTGTTGATCAACATAAGGCAATGAGCTGGCTACCATATATCATTAGAAAAATTGCTTAAATGAAGCTGGTGTCAAGGATAAGTACATGTAACAATTGTTTACATGTAGGTCACAATTAAAAGATAATCCACAAGAGAAGGAAAGTTTCTTTCAAAATATATTTGTGGAAAAAAATAAGCTGCATTGTAAATGCTATCTTTTGCAAACAAAAAATACAAAGCAATTAAATATACCTACACAACTAGAGAGGTTTAGTGCCCCTGCTCTCTGCACGTTTCTCCGTGGGGAGATGTTTTCTGCTTTGTTCCGACACAGATTCACTTTCCGTAAATAATGGCCTAGATAAAAACAACAGTTCACAATTTTTTCTTTATAGTTCGCTATTTTGGGGCACTGCAATCAGCCTATTTCAGAAGCGGGTTAGGAAAATACAATATTTGGGCAGCGAGTTCGTTCACAAATTTACAAAGGAAAAAAAGTTTATCGTATTTTGCTGACGGATTCACATACACACACACACACACACACACACACACACCCACCCCCTCATATGTATATATATATCATACACACGTCACAAAAAGTAACTTATCACTTTGTATTTTTATCATAGCTCAAATATGGAGTGTTGTCTCGGACAACATTTAACTGAATTTGAAAGAACATCCATTTCCAAACATTTTGACACTTCGTTAGTTGAAATCGAATAAAGAATATTAGAACAATGACGATTCATATGCAAATACCCCCAAATAAAAGTTGCATTAGTCCCTATGCATATGGCAGTCTCTATTTATTTAAGCGCAAGCTAAAGCAGCAGCTGCTGCAACCTTATTCTCTTGCTGCGGAGTAAGGACACCCGATCGAGCTCTTACATGCATCTCTTTGTCAGCTTGAGCGAAAGACGCTATACCGTCTTCCCTCTTAAGCGTCTTCGCGGAGGCGAAACCACAATAGCTCCTCTCAAGGTCGATGTATTTGCTAGGCTCAACGCAGTCGTTATTTCATTTTTCCCGAAAAGCTTTTTACAAGAAACATGGATAGGAACAAAAGATAGAAAAATCAAAGAACAACATAAGGTTGATAGAAAGAATATAGATGGGTAAAAACAAAGAATAATATAGGAAAATGAGAGAAAATGATAGCATTATAACATAGGGAAAGATAGAAAAAGAAGAAAGATAAAACAAAGAACATAAAAAGAGACTGAAAGATAAGAAGATTGAAGGAATAACAAGGAATAACATGAGAAAAGAAGATAATAGGAATAATAGAATAACACAAGGGAAGATGGGAAGGATGATAGGAGAAAGGATAAGGAAAGATAAAAAAGAAATGAGAAAACATGGAATAACATAAGAAAAGATAGAAAACAAAGAATAACATAAGAAAAAATTGAATGATAAGAAGAAAGAAGGAATAGCAAAGATAAACGATATAAAAGATAGGAAAGAAAGAAGGAGAAAACAAAGAATATCATCAGAAATGAGGGAAAAAGAAGAATATAGAAGAAAAGGATTAGATAAGGAAAGATAGAAAAAAAGATAGAAAAAACAAGGACTAACATAGGGAAAGATAGAAAAGAAGATTAGAGAAAACAAAGAATAACACAGGAATAGACTGAAAGATGAAAAGATAGAAGGAATAACAAAGAATAACATGCAGAAAGGTAGAAACGAAGATACAATAGGGAGAGCAAAAATAACATAACAAAAATATTAAAAGATAAGAAGATAAAAGGAATAACAAAGAATGAAATAAATGAGGAAAGACGGGAAAGATGATAGGAGAAAACAAAAAAACAATATGAAAATACTGAAAGATAAGCAAATAAAAGAAAGAACATAGAATAACATATTGAAAGAGAGGAAAAAAGAAAGGAGAAGACAAAGAATAACATAAGGAGCGTTTTGAATCGCACATCGTAAACGCATATCATAAACGCCGTTTCAAGGGGCACTGTTTATGTTTCTTTTTTAAAGATAGATCGACATGATCGAGGGCAGGTCCCAAGCTTTTTCGAAAGTTTGCAGTTATGCTGTATGTACTATGTAGCCTGATAGGGAAAGATCTAAAGAGGAATGATTGGATTAAACAAAAAACAAGATAAGAAAGATGGAAAAAGAAGATGATGAAATGAAAAATAATAAATGAAAAACAAAAAGGAAATGACAGAATAAAATCAGAGTAACAAAGGGAAGATAGCAGGAAAACAAAGAATAACATAAGGAAGAAAGAAAGAGGAAACGATAGGATTAAGAAAAAGAATAACAATAGGAGGCAGAGAAAGATGAGAAAATAGAAGGAAAAACAAAAGGTTACATTTCTAAGGAAGACTGAAAGAGAAAATGAACTGATGAAAGACCAATGAAGCAAAGTACGTCTATAACATTACTAAAGATGGAAAGAGAATAAGAAAGAAAAACAGAAAGAGGAAAGGGGAATTGACAGAACAAAACATAGAACATAAGGAATGGTAGAAAGACATGAAGATAGAATGATAAAACAAAGAATAATAAGGAGAGATAGAGAATAGAATCATAAACAAAGAATAACATAAGGGAGATAGAAAGTGGAAATGATAGGATCAAAAAGAAAGGATAACATAAGGAAGCATATATGAGATAATAGGCTAAAACAAAGAATAACGTAAAAACAGAAAATGGCATAAAACAAAGAATAACATAAAGAAGATAGAAAGAAGAAATGATAGGATAAAAAAAGAAAGAATAACAAAAATAAGCATAGAAAATGAGATAATAAAAGGGAAAAATAAAGAATAACATAAGGAAAATTGAAAGAGAAAATGATCAATAAAACAAAGAATTAAATATTAAGTAAAAATGGAAAGACGAATAGAAGGTAAAACAAAGAATAAAAGAACAGAAAGAAGAAATGACAGAATAATATAAAGAGTAACATAAAGAAAGATAGAAGGACATGAAGTTAGGGGGAAAATAAGATAAGACAGAGAATAACATTAGGAAGACAAAAAGGGGAAATGATAAGATAAAAAAAAGGAATACATGAGTTAAATAATAGAAAGAGAAGATAGAAGGAAAATAAAGAATAACATTTCAGGAAGATTGAATGGAGCAATGACAGAACATTAAAACAAAGAATAACATCAATAAAGATGGAAAGATGGGAAGACAGTTTATTATGACGTCATTTAAACGCGTTTAGAAATGGTGTTGTATGCGTTTATAAATGTTTCCCCAGAAACCGTCTTCTTGGTGAAACGCCGATGGTAAACGCAACTTTTTGAGAGTAACGAATGAATAACTTGAACATCATACTAGAAATGAAGTCATGTTTATTTTCAAACACGTAGCCAAGGGGGCGGTGGGGGGTCGCCCCTAAAAATGCCATCAAAAGAGAAAAAGAAAGAAAAAGAAGGGAAAAAACGTGAGCGATATAGGAGGTATAGGAGAACGTGAGAATAGCGGCGGAGCAGACAAGGAACAATTCAAAGAAACGTCGGAGCTTCTGCGCTTCGCGCGGGAGGGAGAAACTTCGCCCCTCCCTGCACCCTCCTACGTCCGCCCAAAACAGAGTGAAAAATGGAAATAGGCCTATGTAGCCCAAACAGGAAATTTCATTCTTTTTTTTATACGATCAGAGACTACTATATGATAGATCCATTTCTCTCTTCTTAGATTTTCTTTCAAAGTGTTGAAAAAGTGCAGTGGAGACGACTTGATCTAATGGTGGATGTCGGAGGATCTAGGCCACCCACATAATAGCCAAGGGATGAGGTCTGGGCGCCGATGAAAAAGGAAAAAAAAAAGTGAGCGAGAACGTAAAAAGAGGGGGAGCAGACAATAAACAATTCAAAGAAATGTCGAAACTTCCGCTTCCGCGCTTCGCCCGGGAGGGTGAACCCCCCCCCCTACCCTACCCCCAGGGATCGCGCTTCGCGCCCTCAGTATATGATTCGCACGCTTCGCGTGCTCACTATCAAATCCTAGCTACGCCACTGTTTATTTTGTATGCCGTGTGGTATTGTTGCTAATACACTTCATTTTATTTGTCTGGTATGTTTTTTAGTAGCATTTTCAGGCAAATGTTTTCTACAGAAATAAAGAAGTATTTTTTTTGTATTATTACATTTTCTCACGATCCTGGATCCTTTGTGCATTTTGTAGCTACTGACTCGTATTGTGCATTAAACCTTGAGCATGTGTGTGAAGTGATTGAAGAAGCACAATGAAAATATGATTTATTACATTCTTTGTTAATTGTTCATTTTATTCAACCATACAAAAAATATTACAGTCTGACTGCTCATGATGTGCAGGTATTAGGCAGTCTATAGACCAATTTCACCTCCGCTTTATGTATTTGGCCCTCTATCGGCGACGCCATTGCTGCGGTGGGCAAGCGCTCTGACCGCTTTTGGCTCTGTGTACAAAATGAATGTAAGATATGAGATATGCCCTGATATTGTTCCGTTTACTTTATTCTAGATAAATAAGATAAAGCATGGATACATTGGTAGATGAGGTAAGACAAAATAAATGCGTGATCATGTGACATGAAAACATACATTAATTCAATTTTAAGAAACTTAAGAGTCGGTTACAATCGAAATAAGAAAGTTAGAACTATCCCTATATTCTTTGCACACAAAATGTCTGATTTTCTCCCTTATCTCTCAAAGTACAGTAGTTTGTCTTTTAAAAGGATATTGTCAATTTAAGGATCGCAAAAAATATATCGATAATTTTATACACTTTCATATCTTTCTCATTTCGTAACCGATTTTGATTTAACTTTTTAAAAAATGCATCTCTATTTTCTCTCTTTCTTTATAGTCGATTGGACAGTCCTATTTAACAAACAGTGTAACATAGAAAAGTTCTTTCCGTTGAAGTTTATTCATTGATTTAGGTTCCTATGTAGTTTATGAACATTTTCAGCTTGGTTGCCCAAACAGCAACCTTGAGCAATTAGCACAATTTGCATAAATATGTATGTGTATAGGTTTAACAGCGCAAAGACAACTCACACAGAACGTTCAAACTGAACTACGTGCCAATTGTGTATGTGCGGTGATACGGAACTTTAATAGCGTTGTCAATCTTGTGAATTCAACCTCTAATGAAACGAAACAACCTTAATACGCACAATCAGATATGGATGCACATCCAATTAGGGGTCTGTAGGACATGGAAATTATTTCAGCGTTATTTTTACAATCAGAAATCACGTTTCTGCAATAAGAATCATGTTGATATCAACTTATATCTGTAAATAACTATGAGTGTACTTTTTTGCACCTAGAATGAGAGTAGGCCTGCTCCTAATGAACCGGTATTAATGTGCGCAAGCAGGTTGGCAGCCTTCTTGTATTGTTTTAGTTCCTTTAGCCCGTAAATATAAACCGTACGGATTAAATCAACGTTATTTGAACACCCTAACCATGCTAACAAGACAAGTATGTTTCCAATTCAATTGCACATTTCAAAAGATGTTTTTCCTTTTTTTTAAATATGATACGATGCTTGCAGAATGATATATATTTATTTAATTATAAGACTTTGTATTTTGTTAAAATGCTATGTGATTTTGTGCGTGAACGCTACTTAATTCCGACTAGAATATGGGTGCAGTAAACTTTTTTTTTTTTTTTTTTTTTAAGATGGGCCTTAACGAAGAATATATACCGCTGTTAGTACCATTCTTAATGAATGTAAGACCAAGGTTTCAATCATTTAGATAACGAAGTTGATATTTCCTTGATTTATACTAAACCCTGACCTGAAATTGCAAAAAATATTTATAAACTCTATTCTACTTCCCTACAAAACGCCTATTTTATAGAAGTATATCATTTATCAGTGTACCCCGTTTCGTTTCATCAAAGGTTGAATTCACAAGATTGACAACGCTATTAAAGTTCCGTATCACCGCAAACAGACAGTTAGTACTTACTTCAATTTACATAATTATTCTGTGTAAGTTATCTTGCGTGGCATATCCTGTATCCATACAGATTTATGCAAATTATGCAAATTGCTCAAGGACGCTGTTGGGCAACCAAGCTGAAAATGTTCATAAACTAGATAGGAACCTAAATCAATGAAAAAAAAATTCAACGGAAAGAACTTTTCTACGTTTGTAAATTGCCAAACCGAGTATTACTAAACATGTTTAATTGGCTTGTCTCCATAGGGTTTTTTCTTTTCCTTAAAGTAATGAAGGCATTATGATTTACATTTTGAATTTGAAAGAGAGGAGAGTTCACTTGACTGACCTACACTGGCTTACTGATGGGAAAGCTTGGGGGGGGGGGGGAGCAGTTGGCCCTCCAAATAAAATTCAAACCTGGTTTTATTTCTAATTCTATGCCAGGGATTTCCAAAGGTTACAGGAATGACATGATTTTCCGGTTTTTGTTCACCTTTTTTTTTAACGTCTACTTTTCTGCCCCCCTCCCATGAGTTTGCTCATTGCCCCACTTTCGACCGAAATTCGAATACATGTACGAATGATTCCAAAATGGATTCGACTGCACAAATCATGAATTTTAAATACCAAATTAACACGAATGGGCTAAAATCGTTTAAACTGA